>JAUEPT010000265.1:0-40028 GCA_030435635.1 Armillaria borealis | reverse complement strand
TGCGTTGTAAAACAAGTAGGATTGAATGGAGTACCTATGAAAGAAGAATGAGACCGTCCAGCGGAACACGAGCGCGCACCAGTATGTAAGTCCTTGGCGGTACTAGGGGAATCGGACCCTAGACCGCCGCTGCTTTTACCTCCTCCTTCACCTCCTCGACTTTGCTCTCCGTCACCGGTTCACTAACTTGTAGCGACCGGATATCTCGGTGAGTCTTCTTGTCGGGGCAATCCCGACCTAAGTGTCCGTGCTTACCGCATCTGAAGCACAGTCCTTTCGTCCTCATCTCGCCGATATCCATCGGTATCCCTGCTCCTCCGTGAGTGACCCACTTGCCGCTGGAATCGCGGCCGGCTCCACTGCTCGACGGTTTGCTCGTCGACGAACTTGTCGCGCCCCCTGCTGCTTTTGCGTAGCTGCTGGGGGCGGTAGTGTTGCCCTTCTGGGGAGGTCGCTGGTCGCGACTAATCCCGGCGCCTTGGTCGAACGCCCACTTCTTTTGCCTCTCGTCGTACATGGTGCAGGCGCGCGCCTTCCACTCTGGATACGTTTCGGGAATGTCGCGCCTGAAATCCGCGATGATCTTGGTGTACGAGTCGGGGAGTCCGATGCGCACGGCCTTGACGAGAACTCCTCTTTCGCTCTCGTCGTTCCTTCTGTTGGCCAACTTGGCCTCCCTCTCGAGCTCGTAGAAGTACTGGGTAGCGGGGAGCTTACCCATCCTCAGCTCGAACATCTTCCGTTCGTGGATCGCCTCGGAGGCGGGATCCCGGAAGCGTTCCTCGACGAGGGCGACGAATTCGGCCCAGGTCGGGTACCGAAATCGTGCCGGGTAGGTGTTGGGGGCCCAAAACTCGGGGCGCTTGTAAACCCACCAATCTTTGGCGGCGCCGTCGAAGAGAGAGGCGGTGAACGTCACGAACTGGGACTCGTGGAGGAAGTAGGAGGCGAAGGCCTCAAAGTAGGCGAGGCAATCGCCGATGAATCGTTCGATGTCGTCGTGGGCCCCCTTGAACGACTTGGGGGTCTGGATCATGATTGGTTTGATCCCGAGGTAGGCGGCGTCTGGTGGCGCGGCGCCCGTTGGCTGTGGCTGCGGGTATTTCCTCCCCTTGCCAGGAGGAGGTCGCGGGACCGAGTAGCGGTCACTCCGTTCGTGGAGTGGACGCTGGGGATTGGGGATAGAGGGGCGTCCCCGGGCGGGTTTCTTCCCGTGGGGGTCGTCGGGATCGTCGTCGTCGTCGTCAGGCGGAGGAGGCGCGTGGAAGCCCCATACCTTGTCGAAGCCATTGGCTTCGTCCTGGGCAGCCTCGTACTCTTCACGAAGCTGTCTTGCCCTCAGCCTCTTTTCTACCGACCTCAACCTCGCCGCTTCTCTCTTCTCGGCGTCGCTTGGCTTCGGGGCCTGGTTAGAGCCTCCTTGTTCGACGTCGATGGGTACGTCGTTGCTGGCATCTCCTCCTGCCCAGAGGAACGTCGTCTTTGGGCCATGATAGGTGGCGGGGTATCGGGGGTTGCCGGGTGCTCGAGGAGCCATTGGCCGGCCGAAGGCGTTGCGCGGGGGGGAGTCGGGGAGGCGGGTGGGCGACGCGAAGGCACCTCTACCCTGGGGATCCGTGGTATATCCACCGAACATTCCCCCGGACTCGTCGTCAAACCTGGTGGGGACTGTCCAGGTCGGGTCTGTCTCCCAACTGCCTGGCGAGTGGGAGGAGGGCGATTGCGAGGGCAAGCTGCTCCTCGACTGTTCATGGCCGTAGGCCCGTGATCCGTTGGCCGGCTTCGGGCGCGTGGATCGTGCGTTCTCGGTTGGCGAGAATGCGGGCCTCGAAGGCCTCAGGGGAGAGCGGCTCCTGGGCCACACGATGGTTTCGCTGGCAGGCGAGGTATCTCTCCATCGTGGGACGGGGTATGAGCTGGGGGTTGGCGCGGAGCTCGACATCTCATCGTCGTATCTCCCACGCCGCGGATCGTTCGGGACCGAGTAGCTCTCGGTCGATGTCGGCCAGGCTTGGCCAGTCGTAGTCCCCTCCGAATTCGTTGAGGGGATCGTTGCGTGTCCAGGGTTCAGGGAGGTTGGAGATAGGGACCTCGACAACAGTCGAGGAGTCTGATAGTGGCTGCTCTCGCTCCCGGGCGAGGGCGACCTGATCGTCTCTGTCTCGCTGCTCGAAGAGCTCGGCGAGACCATCCAGGGAACCGGCGTCGCTGGACGAGTTGTCCGGCGGGGACCTTCCTGTCTGGACGAAGGGGCGGGGGTGTCGGAGGTGGGGCGGAACATAAGCCCGGACGGGGAATGGGTCTCCATGTCGGGGACGAGGACGGGCATCTGGTACCCGGGGACGTGGTGCTGCTGCCACGAGTATCCGCTCGGGGCGTCGGGGAATGAGGTGCTCACCTGGTCGGGGAAGCGGTTCATAGAGTTGCTCGTAGGGGGGAGCGGGGTCGGGAATTCGTATGAATTCCCGAAGGAAGGCGCCGTGTTCCTCTGCGGAGGTTGGGCGAGCATCCTGGCTGCTGCTGGGGCCAGGCGTTGGACTTCGGGGAATCTGTTGCCTCGGTGCCTCCCTATTCGGAGGGAACTCGGGCGAGGAGGGAGGGGGGGAGGCGGGAGGGTGGATCGAGCATCGACGAGCGTGTTCTCGTCCGGGCTCGAATCCCGTGGCGCGGCGTATCTGTTGCGGGGCGTCGGGGTGTGCCCATCGGGCGACGTAGGGTGGGACATATCCTTCTGGGAGGAAGGGGTACTGTTGGGGGGCGCGGTGTCGTCTGGCGCCCAGGAATCGACGAAGGTTGTCTTCGTAGGCTAGGGCTAGTAGCCCTACGAAAAGGGAAAGTAAGAGAGCTCCTCCTACTGCTGTGGTGACGGCGACGGTGTGTTGGTCTTCGTTCATGGGGTGGGGTCCTCTTGGTCGTAGTGGATACGGAGGAAGAGGAGAGGAAGTCTCGAACTAATTGTTAGGCTCTGCCTGACACGTGACCTTATTAACGTAAGGCGTAATAGAGCTGACTCGCGTTCGGTCAATCACTCGTATTAGCGCTTAGTCAATTGGTGCTAATCGCGGTATTGGCAAAGTGTAGATAAACTTTAGTTCGAGACTAAGGATATACAGTCGAGAACTATACTACTTATATACTAAACGTCGTATACTAAGAATAGGTCAATGTCCGTGGTTACCGCAAGGGAACCGTTCGTCAAACGTAAGAGAAGTCATGGTAGACAAGCGAGTGTCGCGAGCCGTAGTAAAGGTCCGTTAGTCGTTCGTTATGGTTGTGTCGATGACGTAGGCTATGACACAGCCGTGGTCCGGTATCCGGTAGATAAGCGATGAGCGCCGAAGATAAGATATGATTAGATAGGCGCTCGAGAGATAAGATAAGGAAAATGGAAAAATCGTAACAGGTGAGGCCTCCAAGTTACCGCTACGCCTCGTTACCGACCTTGAAGCTGCGGCGCTGAGCCTTCAAACCCACAGAAGTTCGCTCCCGAACTCGGAGGAGCCCGCGGGCTCTAGAACGCTCTGCTCCCCCAATCATTGCTCATTGATGTTGTACACTCAAGTTTTGCGGTGTTTTCCCATCCACTGTTAAAACTCTGTTCTACACCAGAAGGCGAATCCTGGGCGTCCGGGACGGCGACTTGGACCAATGGATCTTCCCCGAGAATCATAGCGATGCATGCATTACAGTCATCCCTGTTCACCTCTGCATCTTGAAATTTCCCTAACACCATGATATTCTTCCTCGCCACTTCTCGTTAATGTTGGCTTTCGTATCACCTTATTCTTTGCAAGGGAGAGTCGTCTTGAATATGTCTGTCAAGTTACGCCTCTTTCCCCTCTGTACTTCGCCATCCTCTAGTTCGCTTTTGTACCCCGCCTGCTTCGACTGATGACACTGTCAGTTTTTCGCCAGACTTTGGGACCCATCCAAATCGCGATACTCCAAGCCGGATTAGTTTCTCTTGGCACACAAAAAGCAGGGCATCGAGCTTACAAGGGACGGGAGTCGTTTGGACGGCGGTCATAATTCGCGACTTGAAAACTATGGGCAATGGCTCAAGGGAGGAGATAGGACCCAATATATCAGGTGACGCGGCCGGTACACTCACATCCAGGTATGGTAACTTTTCGTCCATTCTCATGTGCAAACTAGCTCACACGTTCTCTTTGCTACCAGACATTCCACATTCATATCATGTCATTTTTGACGACAAGCTCGAAGAATATGTTATTTCCAAGGAAGTGATCTACTGTCATAGTAGTTTCCGATGGTGTAAGACCAGCACTCAGAGCGACTTCCAATCAATACTGCGTTTCTTACGGGTGGATTCTTGTTCCGTGGTGCTTGTGGTCGCCTGAGTAGCGCTCGAAGACGATGTTTGTCTTATTTACAAATACAACAAGAGTTTGGAATCGGATTGTCAGTAGCAAGTATAAGGAAGCAGGTTAGGTAGGACCAGGGCATACCGCACTAACTTTCCAAGCCGGACTCTTTGGGATCGGATTCATGGATCTCTTCCGCGCATGGCTCAGCTGAAAATAAATGGAGTGAGACAGGCCTTGGGTTTCTAGTGGGAGATGTGCTATTTGTATGATGATGAAAATGTGTGCTTGACTCATGGATCATATTTGACGTTGGGAATCGAACCCAATGGGCCCGGGACCGAAAAAACAACATGCGCCCTCTTGCTCTCAAGAGGCATATTGCGATGGCTCTGACTATGTACAGCAACACCATCAGAGAGTCAAGAAGGCATCTGCAGTAGGTTGTATCAGTCGTCACGCGCCAAGCCTCAAGAGTTGTCCGTCGTTTGCATAAACCCAGTTCCGGACCACAGAGAGTCGAATCAGCAAATGCAGGTCCAGGAAGGCCGTAGAAATGCTACTGAGCTTGAAGCTTCGAGAGGGAAGACTGAAGTCGGAAAGGGAGTACCGATAGATTCTGGCATAATGTGCTGCTCTCCGTCTTCGACCAAGGGGATTATTTTTACAGAGATATAGGTATATTTGAATTGAAAATGGGCGGTCGGACCTCTGAGCATAGATAGAAGTTGGTGAGTCGGGCCTGCGGACCGGATAAATCCGGGCTTCCTTTCCAACTCACCTTGACCTTGCTTTTTGCATTCTCTTGCATTCCGTGGTCTCACCTCGCATTTAATGGCAAGTCAGTCTCTGCTGTACGTTTACGTTACATGAACATCGTCGATAGCGTCCAAATACCCGCTGGAGAATAAACGGCGTGCATTCAAATTTGTACTGCTAGAGCGAGGGCAAGGTTCTTTCCTCTGTTCTGACACCGTACGACGCTGGAGATAATGTTGTACGAACCCCGTTATTCTGATAACAATACTGTTCTTTTAACACGTTTGCAGATCTCTTTTCAGCCCGTGATGCGTGAAGCTTTGAAGCTGAAGATGCAAAACCCCCCATCTCGCCATATACCAACACCATCTACCTTGCACTTCATAGGCTTCCGCGAATTTGCATTTCTTCATCTCATTTGTCCGCCAGGCGAATCTTACTTCCAGTCTCTTCTACTCTTCATCAACTGGCTTTACAAGATGCTCGCAGAATGGCTTGCATATTGACCATAGTCACTGAAGAGTTGAACACCTCTCTTCCCTTTGACTGCGTGCCAACTAGATGCACATCTGGGCTAAGTTGAAGGAGAAATCATTCAGCTGTGAGACTTTGCCAGAAAGGCGATACGGTAAAGGTGAGTATAATTCAGTTGAATTCAATACGACCACGTTTGACGCCTAATAATGGACAGGCGATCAAGATACAGACGATCGAGGACGTGTGCTACAATTGGACGATTTCACGGCTAACTGGATTCTGTCTGCTGGTCACGCATGCGATTCGATTCTTCTGGGGAAAAAACTGCTGCTATGCAGCAGGATGGCCTGGATCTCGACACATATATCATGGTGTTGCAATATGACAATAGAACCTTTCTCTTTCCCTGCAAAGTTCTCATATATATCAGTACAGTCCTTGATGGCGTCTATCCGTTCCAATGTAAGGATTCCTTGAAATGCTATGCGAGATGAATACTGAGATGTTTTTTGCAGTGATGCCCAACTAATCTCCTCTAAGCACAGCAACGTAACATGATACATCACGTTCCATCTTCTTTGCGTAGCAGCCGAACTTTCCCAAATGCGAACACCCCCTTTCTTATCGTAATCGATGCCTTGTGCCAGGCAAAAATACAAATTCTTGATTGGTATCTGTCTGATCTTGAACATGAACCCGATATCCAGTTCCTTCACCCGTTCTTCGCATGATTAAGCTAGATCACCCGACATCTGTAGTTGGCTCAAGTTACGCAAAACGCCCAACAGCAGTGGAGCAGTGGCGGCTGTGGGTGATAGTGTCACGAAAGCAAATCACCATTTAGGAGAACATCCTCTCCATGCTTCCTAACTGGCTATATATGGAGCTCCTCGACACCCCTCGATTTGGCTCGTTAACTCTTCGAATGGCCGTGAGCGAGTGTTCATCCTAGTTGAATCTGATTGGATGTTAATCAACAGTGTATAAGTCCGTAGTCCCGGGTCTTGGTGCTTTGCCTTCGAACTGCTGTGCCTAATGCTCGCGATGGGAATTAAATGAAAAGGCTCTGTCATTAACAGCAGACTACCCAGGATAGCCAGGATCCGTAGAGTCTGAGTTGAGAGTTTATGCATCCTTGTCCGATACTGCGAGATTGTGTCTGTGGAGCATCGAATCATGGCTATGGCGTATCCTGTGGTTTCCTTTATCTTGGCAGCAACACTCGCGGTCACAGCATCTTCTCGGATCGAAGCAGTTTGAATCCTGTGGACAAGGCGAAGCCATGATGCTGTGGGACACGCATCAACTGCGTGGCATACATATAAACACCTTCTCTTCCACTGCACCTTCATCGTCGAGTGTACGAGCATTGAGATGGTCGAACGGTAAGCCCCTCATCACGGTTTCTGGAATCGCTTGTGCTCATGAAATGGTAGATATCTTTTCCGTCGGATTAAAGGTGCAGTCACTTCTACTTTCACATTTGCGGTCTTTCTGCTAAGCGCCCATATGACCTAACTATCGAACTACTCAATATAACCCCGACGCAAGACAAGCGTTTCTACTGTCTCAAGCTCTTTGCAGGAGATGCAAAGCTCAAGGAGACTGGTACATTCAGATTAGAGAAGAAAGTGCTGGGGAGAGCCCTGATACCCAAATGGACAATAGATCTTGATCTGTAAGGGCGCTAACATACCGCTTAGGTCGTAGCTCATCACATATACAGGAGTAACATCAACGAATCTGAGAGCTTTCAGGTGGAAGTATACTGCCGTCGGGGTGAGGGAGATTATTGATGCCTCGGTTTTTGTGGAACATCCATCCGGGATGTTTTGATTGGTGTAGCGGATAGTGAGTATCTGTGATCGTACTGTCAGTCTACTGTCAGTATCTAAAAATTTGCTGCCAGCTACCACCATGTCCATCGGTAGCAACTCTTCCTGCCTCAACGTCTCTTTGAAGATCTTCAGGGAAGGTGCCTCCGACTATTCTTCGATCACACAAGAGGACCAAGGCATGTTGGCCACACCCCAGAGCGGACCATCAAATATTGTGGATCTCCAAAGTCAGGATACCTCAGACTTGTGGGGTCTGCAGCCCGAGGAAATCTCTGCGAGGTCCATGGAAGATGATTGGGCAACAGCGGGACAGGTCGTCAAAGTAACCGCGAAGCCTAATGAACCCTCGGAATGGATCTCCAAATTGACCAATGGTATTGATACTGTGAAGAGCCTGATTGATGCAGTCAAGGATGTAAGCGCATTCCTCGCGGTCAATTTCTAGGTTCTAATTGAGCACTTCCAGCTACACCCTGCTGCCTCAATAGCATGGGGCATCATTTCCTCTTGCGTTAATGTAAGTATTAACCTTACCGGAAGTAGGACGACCATCTGACCATGCTTTTTTCAGATAGATCTTGAAGCAGGGGACAGAACGAGAAAAAGCCGTACTCCGACTGTACGAAGCCATGATCATGACCTACAAGGAGGCGAGCGACGATCGCCAGCTGTGGCGGCGAAAGCGGTTGGAGCCGATATATAAATCATTGTTCCAGACCATGAATGAGTGCGGAATGCTCATCAAGGGATACACAAACAAAAACCACTTCAGTGTGTCTGTTGTTCATTTTCAAATCAGCAATATCTAACATCTATTTCAGAGCGCTTCTTTTCACTGAACTTGCCACAGAAAGCAGAAGAATTTATTCAAGGCTTTGCGAATCTGTGTGAGCAGTTGAAATCAGGTGTAGCAAAGGATGCATTTGTCGTAACATTGGGTGTCAGAGTCAATGTTAATACACTTGGTATGTCCCTTCGAATCACTCAAAAACAGTGCTCTAAACCCAATCTGAGTAGCTACGAAGCTAGCACTCCAGGAACTAAGGCCTGGACAGGAATTAGGTCCCAAAGTGACATGTATGCCCGGTACACGGGTGGAGACGATCAACGCCTCGATATCATGGATTGCGGAATGCTACGACAAGGTCCTTTGGTGTAGTGGTCTGGTGGGGACGGGAAAAAGCTCGCTTGTTGGCACCCTCCATAACCTTCTCGGCTTTCATATGGGCAACCGTAGTCGCCTTGCTGCTTTCATTCGTTACGAGAGAACCTCGTACTCAAATTCGTCAGAACTCATCATGTCCATTGCCTACTCTTTGGGCATGTTCGATCAGCGCATAGGCGATGCCATCGCTAACGCTTTGACTACATCTCGTGCCGCAGTAAAAATGCCAGTATCTGAATCACGTACCCAGTTTCGATGCCTTGTGCAGAAACCATTGGAGACCATTCTAGAATTACAAGATGAAGGGCCTTTGGTTGTCATCATTGATGGTCTTGATGAAAGTGATGTGTCGAAAGAGTTGCTGGAACTGCTTGCAGATGGGTTTGGGCCGACACTACCATTCATGTGCCTCATTGTCTCTAGTCGGCCCGAGGAAAGGATTTCTTGTGTTTTCAAGTATCGCCGGCAAGTCTGTTACTTTCCGTTGGATACCTCCTCAGATGAGGTGAAACACAATATACGGTACTTCATCCGGGAAAAGTTTGCCAGCATCACAGACCAGACCGTCTGGGGCATGTACACTAAGGAATCTGTTGTCACTCTGTTGGCTGAGCGAGCGGGTTGTTCATATGGGCAGCCACAGTCTGTTCATTCTTGCACAAATTTCCCAGCCTTCGGAGGCTCAAGGCGTTACTCAATACAATGATTCCAGCAGATGCAATGGAGGCCCTGACAATACTATATCGAACCACGCTGGATACCATTGTGTCAGAAATAGGGAGTGGGGATGAAGATGTCCGACAATGCATTCGTGCAGTACTAGGTGCCCTGATAGTTCGGAAAGGCAGCATGACAGTGTCTATGCTTCCTGAGCTCGTTCTGCAAGAAGAAGACCCTTCAGCGCAGTTCATCATTGACAAATTAGGAAGCGTGGTACAAGAGAGATCCGGGAGCCTGGAGCTTATACACAAGTCATTCGATGATTTTCTCCAAGATCGTGGCAGATGCGGGGATAGATGGTTTATCGATGTCAAGGAGCATGAACAGAAGCTTGCTCGGGGATGTGTGTCATCCTTGACGTTGTTTTTCAAAAATTGGATGCCAACCAGAGTTCAACTTGAACCTGTTCTTTCAGACATCGATGTAAAGAAGACCATACAGGATCACTACCGCCATGTTGTGCCGTCCCACATTGGAGATTACTCTGTGAATCTTCTACGGTGGCATTTCGACGCCTTCATTGAGCTTGGGATCAACACTTGCCTTCCCTTGTTTGATCGTTACTTCTTGTCTTGGCTCGAAATACTCCTTGCATTTGATTCTTTGTTTGGATTTTATGAATGGCTCAAGGTCATTTCTGCGGTCAACGTAAGCCGTTCATGCTCTATATCCTGAATAAACACAGCCTCATTGTTACTTCTTTTTAGGCGGAAGTTACAGATCAAAGGCTTCGCACATATGTTTACCATGCCTTCACATTCTGGGAACGTTTTACTGGATTGTCAATGGATCCAGTCAACCCTGCACATGTGTACACCCATGCAATGTCCATCTCGCCTTCTGCAAACTTTATCTGCAGAGACTGGGGGCAAAGCAGTGGTGTCAATGCCCTTTTCAATAAGGAGCGTCTGCTAGCTCTCACACCTTGCAGCATATCTAATGAACCCCTGGGCTTCACCAGTTACTCTGTTGAATGGTTCTATATGTTCCAAGGCTCCTGACACATTCAATCCGAGTTCATATTGAAGCCTGTGGACTTGGCACCAAATATGTTCTATTCTGGAGGATCTGTCCTGTTCGATGTTGACACGGGGAGGATACTGGACCCATCACCTCCGTCGATTCTATGCTTCCCCAATTTGCAATTACCCCCCTCCTGCTACGCCTCCACTTCCCACAAATCATTATACACCAGTGGTCAGATCATTAGGCTCATACGTTGGGAAAATTGTCGTGGGGACGGGCCTGAGTACTCCTTGAATAGTACACAGTATGAAACCATTGAAAAGCACGACAGCGACCCTCAAGATGCCATGATATTTAATGTTGACGACGACAACGATTGCGACCATAGAACTGACAGTAGTAACACACACTCCATGCTCATCTCCATCGCTAATACTCAGACCTCCCGCTGCGACAATTATCTGTTACCTGCAATTGGGTCAGATTGTCTTGTAGAACAATATGCACACGGATTAATCGTTGTTGATAAGCCTTCGGGCTTTATGCTCAAAGTTGAGCCAGGCACTGGTGGTTGCAGGAAATGGATGACCCTGGATGGCGGGACAAATGGGGTCCATACGTTCGCCGTCATGGAGGATGGATCTAGGTTAGTAGGATTGACGGGAGTTGCAGACAAGATCTCGTTGCGAAAGTGGGAAACATCAACGGGTACTCTTTGCTGTGAACGCATATATGGCAGGTCATAGTCTTTTGTCATCCATGACAACGCTGACCACCAGGAACATAGATTGCCCTGATTTCGAGTATGATCAAGAAGGTTTTTGCTGCCAAATGTCGCCCGACGGCTCAAAGGTTGCCGTCTCAGCCCAGAGTTGGGGGTTCTCCCAGACATACATATTGGGAATCACGTTTGGATCAAGTACGGATATCACGGACCTCAAGGACACGAAAAACTTGGCGTGGTTTCCTGACAGCAAGCGAATTGCCTACTATCGAAGTTGGCAATGTGAACATGGACTTTGTAACAAATGTTGCGATCTTGTTGTTCAACGCCTTGCGAGCGGCCAAATTACTACGATTCACCGTTGGTACTCGGAATATGCTTGGATAAGCCGCAAGATCTTGGTCACTCCCGACGGGTCCAGGGTGATTACTCATGATAAAGGAGTCGGTCGGACATGGGACGTTTCAGATTTATAGAATATCTGTCTGTATTGTAGGATACATTTATACTTCACTCGTGCTCCGTTGGCCCCTCGATTCCAAGATCATTCAGCACCAGCCTTTTCAAAATTGATACACGAACATTACAAAAGAAACAATACTGCAGAAGTTCCAAAGTTCAACTGAACGTTGTTCAACGTTGCAACGTTGAGCGCTTGCCGAAGCCGAGGGCTCACTGTGTTTATGACCCCTCGTATTCCTTGAACAAAAGAAGAAATGAAGGAGGTGCATTTCCAGTGAACATGCTGAACTTGGACAACGATGCGTGTAATAATTCATCGCGAGGTATATAGATAACAAGCATAGCATGAATACACCCAGGATCGCAGCGCCAAGCCCTAGTGGTATTACCATAATCACCAGAGATTAAGCAGCGGTTGCTCTGCGTAGCGTGTAAGCACATGGAAACAAACGAGAAGCGGTAGAAGACGAACTTGTGGTGTGATGCTTTAATTGCAGGCCTGACCTTTTTTTGAGAGACGCTGAGAGGCTTTGAGAGCACTGAAAAGATGATTAGCCAACGGGAAAGCTGAATGCTCACTCATACTCAGACTTCTGCTCCATCTGCGCTTAACGGAACGAAGGTGACGACGGCGCTGGAGACGGATGCAAGGCGCGATTTTGAGAGCCTTTGTGTAGGACTTCGCGTTCTCCTTCTTCCCTGCGGACAACGTATTTGCAAACTCCGTCTTCTTTGGACAAGTTGAGCATGTTTGTTGTCCGCTTAGGAACGAGGCGGGGAGGGTCGGCCAGGGATTTCTGATCTCGCATGAGTACAAGTAGAAAGGTGAAGGGAGAAGTGCACACACCAGCCTCTGTCTACTTCGGGAAGACCAAACTCAACGAAGCCCACTATGCATCCACGAACAGACTTTCGCTTCCTCTCGCCCATCTGGCAAGTGCTCGTCGGTCAGCAGACGAACACGGCAGGGGAGGAGCGCATCAAGAATCCTGTTTGTCGTTTCCTCCAGGAATGCTTCGACTTAGGGCATTGGGATTTTTAATGGCATGATGATATAGCCACGCCTTGTAAATTAGCGTCCGACCGCTGGGTATGAGTATCACTGTCAGAGAAGTCGGTGGTTCATGGGAGGGGTGCAGACCGGATAAACCCGGGCTTCCGTTTGCTTTCTCTGGCATTCCGTTTCCTCAGCCATCATATTATAGCAGGTCATCCTCTGATGTACGGTTTCATTGCATGAACCCTCGTCAACACCGTCGAAAGAATCTCAGGAGAGAAACGTATACATGCTCAAATTTGCATTGTTCGAGCAAGAGCGAGGTTCTTTCCTCGCCGTACGACACCGCGACTCGAGGGGCAGGACTCGAGACAGTACTATGCGAACGTGACACTGATAAATTTTATCTGTGAATGCGCATGCAGCCTCCTTCTCTGGCCCCGCGGAGTCAAGGACCTCATCGCATTATAGTATGGGTCAACGGTCATTGGTGTCCGGCGACTTCCTGGTGGTGCGCCATCATCTTTGAAGACCTTGACAATTCCAGGAACTCAAGCTCGCCGGTGTCGTGCTCCGTTTCAGCGAGCTGGTCGAGGTTTTGCTGAAATTCAAAAGTTCATGCTGTTTTCAGAAAATCTGGATTCCGCTCTCCTTTGCGGACTAGTGGTGACATACAATGATCTATACAGGAAGGATAGTTTTCGTTATGGAGTCGTTAGGACGAACCGACGGTTCAGTGTCGTGTCTTGCAGCTTCCGCGAACTTGTGTTTATCTGTTATTCAGGCGTTTCTCGCTTCCTAGTTTTCTCTCTTCTGCTCTTCATCAATGGCCTCAGCAAGGTGTCCGCAAACGGTTTACATTTGCCGGAAGCGGGAGCTTGCATACTCGATTCGAAAACTCAAAAGGGCCTGGAATCCGCACGAGGGTGTGAATAACGAAAATCTGTAACGTTACCCTGGCGGATAAATGAACCGAACTAGATTTAACATTTATTTAAAAAAGCTTACGGTCAAGGGTTGAATCTAGGAGGAAGTGACCCCTCCAAGGGAAAAATCTCGCAGCGCACACCCTCCCATGATGGGGAAGGCACGCGCTCCGATCTCTCTGACTGGGAGTCGAACCCAGCCTCGGCAGCCCACGCTTCGCCGATATGCCAAGAGAGAGCTGATTATATCAAATTTCGCTGGTCTCATATCACCGTGGTAATTCGTTTAGGTAAATGGATCCGCGGATGCGAAGTACATGCCGCCTTAGAACTTCGGAATGTAGAATTTGAATCGATGGCCTAAAGTCACAGTCGTCTTCATCCGAAAAAAGTGCCGCATATTGTTAGAAGACGAAAAATGCATGGAGGCTATTTGCGTCACATAATCGACAAGTGTGAGGCCTACGATGAAACGAACCGCAAGGTCCAGAAAGAAGCACTGCGTATCGAAAATACGGGTATAGTCAGTCTTCCTAAATACCAGAAGAAGCATGAAGCAAAAAGCTTCACAACATGCGCCCTCCCGTATTGAAGAGGGCGTGTGTTACGATCTCCCTCGCAGGGAATTGAACCCAGCTACGGGAAGCGATGAGGCTGCTTCTCCGATATGCCATCAGAGAGTTAATGGCCATCCTACAACGGATTATATCACAGCCGACCCGTTATGTATGTAAAGACGCCGTCGAAGAAGAGAGGGCGGGCCGTAAATTAAGGCTGATACAATGGAAGCCCGCCGTTCCGAAGCAGACTGTCCAGGATCGGAACGAAGAGAAAAGGAGCTGAATGAGGAACACTGAGTGAATGGGATACAGTGAGCTAGCCGGATGCAAAACGAAAAGAGGAAACCTACTCATTCAAGATTACATGGTAATACCTCTCGAGAAAGTTTAAACGTAAGGGACCCGAGCCAATTCTTCTCCAAGGTCCAAAGCGAGAAATGGTGATAGATATCTGTCATGTCGACGCCCGTCGCCAAAGGATGCAAGAATAACTAGACGTGAAAATGGGTCGTCGAGCCGGAGGTTAGGACGAAAGACAGGATTCGCCCTGGACAAAACAATGCGCAACACACGCCTTCCCTTCTTGGGGAGGGCGCGCGCTGCGATCTCTCTTGCTGAGACTCGAACCCAGCTTGCGAAACGAATGACACGCGTCGCCGATATGCCAACAGAGAGCTGACAGGATAAAGCTTCGCTGGCATTAACATGTCGTCGTTACGTAGACGAGCAAGCTCATAGACGCTGTGTCCTATGCCCAGGGTGTGCAATCGAGTCGATACGGAAGAGTGATGGTGAGTCGAAAGAAAGACAGACAGAAATAGTCGCTATAAAGATAGTCCGCATTGGTGGCTCGTTTCAACAGCGAGGGTTCACTGATATAGTGAAGAGAATCCCCAAGGAGAACGTGGATCTGGCAGTGTCGAACGTTAGCCGGGGATGTCGTCGATGCCAACTGGTAGTCTTGCACGGCCAAGTGGAGACAGGGACGGAGAGCGATGTGACGTTGCGAAGCATGCACAGAAGAACGCGGCGACAAGGAATAATGGCGATCTGTGGTGTCCGAAGCTTGGTGAAGCTTTTATGGAATGCACGATACGGTTTGTTTCCATGGGCTACTCTCAGGGGGTGCTGGACAACGCTCGATCAGGTCCGGGAAGAGCGATTCCGATAGAGGTGGCGTCCTTCAATGATGGCAAACAGGTCGGAGTAGGCGCCTGTTCTTTCGTTCCCTGCACGCCAGTCACCGCTGGTGGGTCCAACTGCGAGGTAGCACTGAGTCTTCTGGCTCCTCCTCCTCCTCCTCCCCGCCAGTTAAATGCCACTGCATGCGGATCTATGGGTAGATAAGTTTGAGGGGATTGAGGGCAAGATCGTGATTTGGTCGTGGAAGGGAGATATAGCCACGGATGTATAGCTGCCGGTAAAATGTCAGTGGTCTCTCAGACAGCCTGTACGAGCTGCTAGTCGATGTGATTGCCTGATCGCAGGAAATCGAGTCTGCACCCACGCGTCAATCAAACGAGGATAAAAGATGACGGACTCGACGCACGGTACAAAGTTGGTTTGTTTGGGATATTGCCCGGAGCGACCACGGAGAAAGGGTGCACACGTCTAAGCGGCCAGCATCAATATCGCTAAATAATGGAAGCGTTGAGACGGCCGGGTAGTGAAAAACATTCAGAGGTCGCTAGTGGTGGTTAGGTGGTGGTCGCGCGATACCAGTGAACGGTCCGAAGTCCGAAAGTCTGTCGACCGTGGGAACAGCGCTACATATCTCACCACCTCTTGGTGTGTTACTCGTTGAAACGTTCACGGCCGCAGCACTGTCCGTAGGCGCTTTTAGGTTGTTGATGCTCTCCAGCGCGCGCTGTCAACCCAGCACAGCGGAACCTTATCGAACGCGATACTGGTGGACGGTCCAAAGTCCAAAGTCCAAAATGTCGACCGGAAATTACGAACCTCGACACGTACCTCCCTGCGAGCCCTCTCTGGAATACGATTTACACGGAGCCTTAGGCAAGCCTCCCTGATTCTGCGGACACGTGGAAGAGCAACTCGGACAGCGAGACCGTCAGCTCCCTTTCTGGGGACAACCCGTCGTCATCATTAACTACCATCCGGGAGTGCAGACTAGGTTTAGTGGACAGCCGAGACGCCAGCGCTACACGGCGACTCAGCTCTCCTTGAGTTTCAACGGGCCGTTTCGAGAGCGAGTCCCGACCACCGAGCGAAGGATGGCTCTTGGTGTGGCTGTGGCAATGCGGGAGCTCTGCATAATCGAGCGTTCTCGGATCCAAGTCGCTTCATAGTGCGTACCTTAGTCTCTTAAGAGTGTCCTCACTGTTTGACTGGCAGATTTAGCGCACGAACATGTCTTTTATGTGCCGCTGAGGACACATACGACGATTTCAACAGACGGGCCTTTCGAATTCAAGGAAAGGTCCTACCCTCGGTACGTGTCGGTACGCTCTACTATTACTTGGTTATTCACTGACATCTCGTGAAGGTTTCTACGAAGTCCATCGAAATCAGCGAGCGTCCTGCTTGGCTCTTAATTGGGACGAGCTGAGTCACTCTGGAACGTTCAAGGGTGCAGCTGAGGCCTCCAAGTTGCCGCTACATCTCCTTGTCGATCTTGAAGCTGCGGCGCCATGCTTCCAAGCCCGCAGAAGTTCGCTCCTGAACTCGGAGGAGCTTTCAAGCTCTAAATCCCCAATCATTGCTTACTGATGTCGTGCATCCAAGTTTTGCGGTATTTTTCTATCGGCAGGCAAAACCCTCCCTCTACACCAGAATGTGAATTCTGGGTCCGGGACGACGACTTTGACCAATGAATCTTCCTCGATGACCCGAATCACGGCGATGCCTGCATTACATTCCTGTTCACCTCCGCATCTCGAAACTGCTCCAACACTGTGATAATCTCCCTCGCCACTTCTCTTCAATGTTGGTTCTCGTATAACCTTATTCCTTGCGAGCTCGAGACATCTTTCGATAATCGTCTCGACTTCGTGTGTCAAGCCACAGCTCTTTTCTGTCCCTCCCTGCTTCGCGACCCGCCAGTCCGCTTCGGTACCCCACTTAAAAGTCGTTATCATATGGAGTTTTACGGAGCCGCGTCAGCTTTGACTGATGATGCTGTCGTTTTGTCCCCGGACTTTGCGACCAATCCAAGTCGTGATACTCGGGGCCGGATTGATTTTCTCTTGGCACTCAAGAAGTGGGGCATCGAGCTTACAAGGGCCGGGAATCGTTTGGACGGTGGACGTAATCCGCGACTCGAAAACGCAATGGCTCGAGGAAGGAGATAGGACCCAATATATCTGTGTGGATTATCGAGTGACACGACCGTTACACTCGCATCCAAGTACGGTAATTTGTTAATTCTGGTTTGCAAACGAGCTTACACGTCTTCTTGCTACTAAACATTCTACATCTATGTTATGCGGTTTTTGACGACAAGGTCGATGAATACATTTAAATTATCCTTCTGGGAACGGATCTGTCCGTCATCTGCCACGATGGTTTACCGAAGGTGCAAGGCCAGCTCAGAGCAAATTTCGATGAATACCGTGTTTGTTTCTTATAAGCATTCTTAACGTTCATCGCTTCCTCTCACCTGTCCGACGAGCCGTCAGACAACGATAGACGGCGGACACGGTAGGGGCTGCTTCATCTGTTTGTCGTTTTCTCCAGTAACTGTAATCCGGAAGACTCATCGATTATCCCTTGATATCGTCAGGAACGCTTCAGCCTAGGGTGTTGCAGTGTGACATATAGATACGCTTGGTTTTTGAATGAGCGTTGAGTATCAGAAAGAAGTCGGGAGAGGCAAGTCGGATAAACCCGGTTTCCCTTGGTCCTTTTGACGTGCATGCAGCCTCCTTTTTTGCCCCTGCACATCCCCACCTCGCCATACCGTCAGACCTAGTCATCGGCCGTTGATGCATTGATGTCCAGCGACTTCCTTGTGATGCGCCTGCTTACGCGTTATTGAAAATCTTGACAATTTCAAGCTCGCAGATGGTCGTCCTCCGTTTCAGTGAGGTCATGACTCATCTCTCATCCAGTATATCGATGTTTATATCGCTGGAGAGAAAAACAGCTTACTATGTCGTCGAAAAATCTGGATCCAGCTCTCCTTTCGCAGACTAGGGGCGACATACAACGATCCACACAGGAAGGATATTACGGGTGACTGGGACGAATCAATGTTTCAGTGTCGTGCCTTGCCCTTCGTACGGCTTCGAACCCACGTTTCTTCATATTGTATCTATCGATCGGGTGTTTCTCTCTTCCTCTCTTCTGCTCTTCATTGCTTCAACAAGATGTAACCTTCTCTTTTAGACTTGTCTACCAGATATGTATCTGGACCAATATGACTCGAAGGAGTACATCCTGCAGCTGCGACTCGGCCGGGAACTTAGCAGTACAGTAAATGCGAGTACAATTCATTACAATTTATAATAGCGCTTGACGCCTAATAGCTGACAGTCGATCAAGATACCGATACTTGGCTACACGGAAAGCGACAGTTGGTGACTAACTAGAGTCTGCCCGCTGATTATATATGTTGTCAGTGCATGCTTCTGTTGCGGAAGCTGATGTCTGCAAGAAACGGCAGCTCCAGGATGGCCTGGATTTCGACAGTATATCATTACCCTTCAATATGGAATAGAGCCATTCCCTTTGCCTGTGAAGACCTCGAACATCTCAGTGCGATTCTGAACATCTTCCCGAATGCGGTACGTATAGCCTTTCGAAATATGCGAAATGAAGATCACTTTCGCAGTGACTATGCACGGCGGCGTAACATCGTGTTTCGTCTTCATTGCCCCTTGTCCGCGCGTAATCGATTCTCAACGGCGAAGAAGTCTTTTCTTGTAAATCATGATCGTCTCTGTTTACACCGTTTGGCGCTGCCACGAAACAATTCTCAAAGATTCTCTTTGATCACTCTTTTTCCAAAAGAAAAAAGAACTTTCATCCATTAATCTCCTGGTGGGACTTGAACCCAGGTACACCGGCTACTTAATATACCACTAGAGACTTAAGGTTCATGTTCGTCGATATCATTTAAGTAACGGCCAGACTCAGGCATGCACATGAATGTTTGAACCCCCAAAGCGGTGCACTGGAAGAATAATGCGCTGCGAAGCAAAGGGAACAAAAAACACAACATACGCCCTCTCGACTGCCAGGAGGGCGTATGGTGCGATCTCTCACGCTGGGAATCGAACCCAACAGGAGAAAGCGACGTCACACGCTTCCTCGGTATACCATTAGGGAGCTGTTACTAGGTTTTACTGTGAGCCGTCCATTATTTATGCAAACGATATGTTGCTCGTTGAGGAGAGTGGCCGCCAATGTTGAATTACGCTGATTCTCTTGAGGAATCGCCTGAGCGGGAGCCTGCATACGAGTGCTAGAGAGGAACTGAAATTCATAGGACGAAATGAATAACGAGACTCCGGAGTGTGTATATACTGACAGACAATAAACCAACTAGATGTGATAGGAAAAAAGAGTAAACCTTACCGTCCATGGCCTCAAATTCGGGAGGACGATGTTTCCAAGCAAAAAGTGTCGCAACGCACACCCTCCCGTCCTTGGGAGGGCACGCGCTCCGATCTCTCTGGCTGGGAGTCGAACCCAACCATCGCAGCCCGCGCTTCGCCGATATGCCAATAGAAAGCTGAGTATATCCAGCGTTGCTGGTCCCATATTCCCGTGGTGATTCGTTTATGTAAATGGATCCGTGACAGTGAAGTACAAGCCGCCTTAGAGCTTCGTAACGTAGATTTTGCAGCGATAACCTGAAACCATAGCCGCCTTGTTTGAAGAAAGCGCCACATGTTGTTAGCTAATGGAAAATGCGTAGAGCCTATTTGCATCACATAAGAAATCGATGAGTATGAGGCCGAAGATGGAAACAAGCCGCGAGGTTTAGAAAGAAGTACTAAGTACGCCAAGATGACGGTAGCAGTCAGTCTTCCCAAATACCAGGACAAAATAAGCCTGAGGCAAAAAGCTTCACAACACACGCGCTTCCGTATTGAAGAGGCGTGTGTTGCTATCTCTCTCGCAGGGAATTGAGCCCAGCGACGGGCGACGAGGACGCTTCTCCAATAGGCCATGACAGAGTTAACGCAGATCCTACAACAGATTGCATTACAGCCGACCTATTATGTGCACAAAGAGACGCCGGAAATAGGCAGGTACCATGGAAGCTTCGATTCCGAAGAGAATCGGAGCGAGAAAGGCAGAACGAAACTCGCTGAATGAAAAGATAAAAAAACAGGATGCAGTGAGCTAGTTGGATGCGAAACGAAAAGATGAAACCCACTCATTCAAGATACATGACAATGACTCTGGAGGAAAAGGTCCGGAGTAACTTCCCCAAGATCCGAAGCGAGAAATGGTGATAGATACTTGTCGTGTCGACGCACGTCGCCAAAGGGATACAAAGACTGAACTTGAAAATGGAATGTCGACCCGGAGATTAGAACAAATAATCCGCCCTGGACAAAAACAATGCGCAACACACGCCCTCCCTTCATAGGGAGGGCGCGCGCTGCGATCCCTCTTGCTGGGACTCGAACCCAGCCTGCGAAACGAATGGCACGCGTCGCCGATATGCCAATAGAGAGCTGACAACTTCGCTGGCATTAAGGTGTCGTCGTTTATGTAAACGGGAACCAGAGCAAACTGAGATGGACGTTGTGCTCTAGGCGCAGGGCGTGCAGTCGAGTCGATACGGAAGAGTGATAATTAGTCAAGGGAAGGATAGAAATAACCGTCGAAAAGGTAGTCGGTCATGGTGCTCGTTGGGTCCACTGATACAGTGAATAGAATCTCCACAGAGATCTTAGACCTGGTGATGTAGATTTGAACGTTACGCAAGAACGACGTCGATGCCAACTGATAGTCTTGCGTGGCCCACCGGACACAGGGGCGGGACGGAGAGAGAGAGCGCAATGCGACGTTGCGAAGCATGTCCCGAAGGCTTAGACGTACTCGGATGAAGGGCTTTGCATAGGACTCGTACACCGTCTGAGCGAGGGAAAATGATGGGAAGGAATAATGGCGATCTGTGGTCTGAGGCTTGGTGGAACTTTAGAAAATCCACGATATGGGGCTGGTTCTATGGGCCATTCTGGGTGTCGGTCGTTGCTCGATCAAGTCCGGGAAAAGTGAGTCCGATAGAGTTTGCGCCCTTCGCCCCAAACGATGACTAGTATACAAGTCCTCCAAGAAGGAGTAGGCGCCTGTTCTTTCGTTCCCTGGGCATCAGTCACAGCTGCTGGGTCCAACTGCGAGGTTTCCATCAGCCTTGATTCCTCCTGCTTCTCTAGATTCTCCTGTATACGCGGACGTATGGGTAGATAGCAAGTTTGAGGAGATCGTAAATCTACGGGAATGGCGATAAGTTCGAGGTTTGTTCGTGGAAGGAAGATATAGCCACACATATACGGTCGCTGGTCAAGTATCTGTCGTCTCACAGACAACCTATACGAGAAGCTAGTCGATGTGATAGACGGGCGAGTTGCGTGGGTGCCAGACGGGAAAGCTGGCAGCATTACATGTTGATTCCACTAGATAGAATCAGCTCTCAGCAATATATTCATCTTCCATCACAGGAAAAGCGATAGTCTGCATAAGCGCGTTAATCAAACGAGGTTGAAAGGATGACAGACTCGACGTACTGTTGGGTTGTTCGGGATGTCGACCGGAGCAAGGGCCACTGAGAGTGCGTCCAAGCCGCAAAGATCTCAAAAAATAGGAGCGTTGAGACGGCCGAGAAGTGGAAACATAGAGGTCCGGTGTCTAAAGTCTGAAATGTCGACCGTGGGAACAGCTTTTGACACCCTCTTGCTCAGCGCTCATCGACATCCTCTAAGCGCATCACTGGCGCAATCGTAAACCCACCTAAACCGACGATGATTTCTTGAGTTCCCTTCCCTCGGACATTAGACCTCATCGACATACACCTCCCTGCCGGCCCTCTCTGGAGTGCAATTTACACAGCCTTTGGAAGAGCAATTCAGATAGCAAGACTACCACCTCCGGACAATCAGTCGTTGTTGATGTTGGCGTCGGCCACCATTTGGGTGCAGATTAGATTTAACAGACACGGCTATCCAAACCACTTTGAGCCAGAACGAGTGCCGACCACCAGGCGACTCATGGCTCTATCGCATGTGGACCCTTCTTGGTGCGTTACTCATTCTCAGGCGCTTATATGCTGTTGATACAATTGCGTCCGCAGGTTCGACATGCTCTTCGGCTCTCGAGCTTCAATCCTGCACAAGACCAGGATGGCCACCGAAACATGGCTCAGGACTTCTGCAACCCGTATGAAAGAGCATCTTATTCATCGTGAGTGTCGTTGGTCTAGTGGCATATTTCCATTGACCCATTTCTAGGCGGTTTGTGGTCGTCAGCTTATTATGGTTCCTCCTCCCGTTAGCCTTCGTCTTTGTTGGTGGCCGCCCGTATGCTTGATTTTGGATCTCATCGTTTTCGGCGCGCAAGGAAGATCGGACTTCATGAGACTTGGGATTGCAGGTGTGCTCTCTCTATACACACCTCATTTTCTCACTGATTCAGCGTTGTCGTTCAGGATGCTTGGCTCATACATGCCATGAATGCGTATTCAAGAATCGATATCGATTGGCGTACTACGCAGACCATTCGCACTCGGTTACTATGCGGCACAGATGGCTAGCTAGTGTATTCGGGGTGCGTCAATTCTCCTTTCGATGTTTTCATTTGGAACTAATCAATGCAGCTATGTTGGTAGACTTGTATTCACTGCCCATTACTTCATCGACAACCCATCGCGAAGTTTGTATCTGGAACACACCTTCAATAGTTATCAAGTCGTCCATACTCGTATTACCACCGGACGCTACGCTACCGTCGACTATCGTAGATTTGCAAAGAGCGACCATGAAGACTATCCGTTCATTTTGCAGGACGGTGACTATCTCGCTAGATGACGACCTCTCAAGCACACACCGTTTCTGGTAGGCGACTCCGGAGGCAGCGCTGGCGTTGCAAATTCAGAGAAAAGCCACCCGTCCTGTGTATGCCAACGCTCGGCAACGTATTCGAGTGATTCTCCTGAAAGCTCTACGCGAATTTGACCTTGCGGACATGCGTAGTACTAACTATTGCTTTGCAGATGTTTCCTGCAGAGCAAGGTTGATACTCTGCATAGTGGAGCGTTGCCGCCACACAGTCCCATCGTAGTGCCTATCCTATTCTCTTAAAGTGCACTCCCTGTTTGATTGTCAGTTTTAGGCGCGCGAACATGTCTTTTGCGTGGTCCCGATCTGCTCTCCTTGGACAGAACGTGTCGATTTAGGGAATTGGGGTTTTTATGGATATATAGATATACATGATCTGTAAATGAGTGTTCCAACTGCCGAGTAACAGAAAATACCTACAGACGATGTTGGTGATTTACGGAGAGGCAAATCGGGCGCGCGGACCGGATAAACCCGGGCTTCCTTTCCAACTCACCTTGACCTTGCTTTTTGCATTCTCTGGCATTCCGTTTTCTCAGCTCGCATTTAATGGCAAGTCAACCTTTGTTGTACTGTTACACTGCATCAACCTCTTCAAAGACTCGCTGGAGAAAAACTGGCGCGCATTCAAATTTGTATTGCTAGAGCGAGGGCGAAGTTCTTTGTTTCGTTCTGACACCGCACGACACTGGAGATCATGTTGTACGGCCGCCGTTATTCTGATAACAATACTGTCCTTTTAACTCGCTTGCAGATCCCTTGTCGGCCCGTGACACGTGAAGCTTTGACGCTGAAGATGCAAAACCCCATCGAGCCCAATGCCCATATACCGACACCACCTGCCTTGCGCTTCACATGGTTTCCGCGAATCCGTATCTCTTCGTTGTATTTATCAGGCGTTTTCCACTTCCAGTCTCTTCTACTCTTCATCAATGGCCTTTGCAAGATTCCCGCGGAATGGCGTGCATATTGACCATCGTCGCCGAAGAGTTGGACTCCTCTCTTCGATTCGACCCAGATGCACATATCTGGGCTAAGTTGAAGGAGAAAATCATGTGGCTGTGAGACTTGGCCGGAAAAGCGATACGGTAGCTGTGAGTATAATTCAGTTGGATTCAATACGACCAGGTTTGACGCTTATAAACGGACAGGCGATCAAGATACCGATGATCAAGGACGTGAAAAGCAGAACGTACTACAACTGGACGACCGCGCGACTAACTGTACTCTGCCTGCCGGTTATACATGCGGCTCTTTCTGCAAAAACCAACATCAGCCACTACGCAGCAGGATGGCCTGGATCTCGACACATATATCACGGCCTTGCAAGATGACAATACAGCAAGCCCTTTCCCTACAAAGATCTCACATATCTCAGTATTGTCCTCAACACGATGATGGTGTCTGTCTGTTCCTAACGTAAGTAGTCCTCGAAATGCTATGCCACAAGATGAACATTGAGATGTTTTTCGCGGTGATGCCCAACCAACATCCTCTAAGCATGGCAGTGTAACATAATGCATTATGCTTCGTCTTCATACTGCCTTGTCTGCGTAACCTTCCTAGAGACGAAGAACCCCCTTTCTTGTCAATCGACCTCTTACGCCAGGCAGAAATACGAATTCTTGATTGGTACCTATCTTGAGCACGAACCCGATGTTCAGTTCTTTTCGCCGGTTATTCGGATGATTGGGTTAGATCACCCAGCGTCTGTAGTCGGTTCAAGTTACGCAAAAAACCCGATAACAGTGAGTGATCGTGAGTGATAGTGTGACGAAAGCGAATTCTCTTTTTGGAGAATACCGCCTCGTCCCCTTCGCGCTTCCTAACCGTCAATACATGGAGCCCCTCGATATCCCTCGACTTGGCACGTGAACTCTTCAAATGGGTGAGTGTGCAGCCTCGTTGATATTATATTGGCTAATCATCAGTTTCCACTTTCATAGACTTACAACTTGGCAGCTTTACCTTTACCCTTCGAACTGCTGTTTTTGATACTCGCGAAACAAAATGGAAAGGCACTGCCACTAGCTGCAGACCACAGTAGCGTCCGGGTTGAGAGTTTATGCATCCTTCCCCGGCGCTATACAGGCCCAACGGGTGGTGCAGTGCATTTTTTTAAATGAGGACTATGTCGGCGAAGCATTGAGTCACGACTATGGCGTACTGCTACCAGCAGTGACACAGTGGCGGTAGCAATATTCGGTATCTTTTCAGATCGAAGCAGCTGAAAACCTGTGCATTCCGAAGTCAATGCCATGATGCCGTAAGTCATGCATCCACCGCGTGTACAGCACCTTCTCTTCCACAGCACCTCCATCGTCCAGCATTGAGATGGAAAAACGGTGAGCGCTCTCATTACGGTTTCTAGAATTATTTGTGCTCATAAAATAGCAGGTATCGCTTTCGTCAGATCAAATGTACGGATCCCTTCTACCTTCGTATTCATGTTCTTTTCGTTAAGCGCCTTTATTGGCTAGCAATCGAATTACTTAACCTACCCACGGCGTTGGATACGCGGTACTATCGTCTCAAGATTTTTGCAGGAAGTGTCTATAAAAAGACCGATACATATACACTGAAGACGAAAGCGCTGAAGACAACTCTGATACCCAAGTGGACGATCCGTCTTGATCTGTAAGGGGGCACCAACTTACCACTTGAATCCTGGCTTATCACATATATAGGAGCTCTATCAACGAATCGGAGAGATTTCAGGTAGAAGTATACTGCCGCCGGGGAGACGGAAAGTATAAATGCCTCGGTTTTTGTGAAGCATCGATCTGGGATGTTTCGATCGGTCAAACGGACAGTGAGTTTCTGTAATCTGCACTGTCAGTTTTCTGTCACTATCTAAAACATCGCTGCTAGTCATCGTCATGTCCATCGGTAGCAACTCTTCCTGCCCCAACGTCTCTTTGAAGATCTTTAGAGAAGGTGCCTCCGACTATTCTCCGATCGCGCAACTGGCAAGTGAGGACCAAGACATGTTGGCCACACCGCAGAGCGCTCTATCGAATACCTGTGTATCCCGAAAGTCAGGATACCTCAGACTTGTCGGGTATGCAACCCGAGGAAATCTCTGCACGATCGGTGGAAGATGATTGGGCAACTGCAGGGAAAAGTCATCGAGGACACCGCAAAGCCAAATGATCCCTCGGAATGGATCTCCAAATTGACCGATGGTATTGATACTGTGAAGGGCCTGATTGATGCAGGTCAAGGACGTGAGCAGGTTCCCTGTGATCACTTTCTAGATGACTAACTAAGCACTTCCAGCTACACCCTGCTGCCTTCGAATAGCATGGGGCATCATTTCCTCTTGCGTTAATGTAAGTACTAGCCTTGTTGGAAGTAGGATGACCAGCTGACCATGATTTTTCGGATAGATCTTGAAGCAGCGGACAGAACGAGATAAAACAGTCCTCCGACTGTACGAGGTCATGATCATGACATACAAGGAGGCGAGCGATTATCGTCGGCTGTGGCAGCAACAGAAGTTGGCGCCAATCTATAAATCGCTGTTCCAGACCACCAACGAGTGCGGGATGCTCATCAAGGGATATACGAATAAAACCCGCTTCAGTGCGTCCATCGTTCGTTTTCAAAACAGTGATATCTAAGACCTATTTCAGAGCGCTTCTTTTCACTAAACGTGACACAGAAAGCAGAAGAATTCATCCAAGGCTTTGCGAATTTGCGGGAGCAGTTGAATTCGGGTGTAGCAAAGGATGCGCTTGTCGTGACATTGGGTGTCAGAGCCAATGTTGATATACTTGGTATGCCTCTTCGACTCACTCATGAACATGCTCTAAACCCAATCTGAGTAGCTATGAAGACATTGCTCCAGGAACTAAGGCCCGGACAGGAGCTTGGTCCGAAATCAGTGTGTATGCCTGGTACACGCGTGGAAACGATCAACTACTTGATGACATGGATTGCGGAATACGACGACAGCGTCCTTTGGTGTAGTGGTCTAGCAGGGACGGGAAAAAGCTCGCTTGTGGGCACCCTGCATAAACTTCTCGGCTTTCATATGGGCAGCCACAGCCGCCTTGCTGCTTTCATTCGTTACGACAGAACCTCATACTCAAATTCATCAGAACTCATCACGTCCATTGCCTACTCTTTGGGCATGTTCGATCAGCGCATAGGTGACGCCATCGCTAAAGCTTTGGATACATCTCGTGCTGCAGTTAAAATGCCAGTATCCGAATCCCATATCAAGTTTCAACTCCTCGTGCAGGAGCCATTGGAGACAATTCCGGAATTGCAAGATGAGGGACCTTTGGTTGTCATCATTGACGGTCTTGATGAAAGTGAAGTGTCAAACGAGTTGCTAAAAGTACTTGCGGATGGGTTTGGGCCGAAACTGCCATTCATGCGGCTCATTGTCTCCAGTCGGCCCGAGGAAAAGATTGCTCGGGTTTTCAAGAACTGTCGGCATGTCCATTGCTATTCTTTAGATACCTCTTCAGAAGAGGTGAAACTGGACATACAGTACTTCATCCGGCAAAGATTTACCAGCATTGACAATGGGACTGTCTGGGGCAAGCACAATAAGGAAGATGTTATCACTTGGCTGGCCGAGCGGGCGAGCGGGCTGTTCATATGGGCGGCGACAGTCTGTTCGTTCCTGTGTGGTTTTCCCTGTCTTTGGAGGCTCAACGTGTTACTTGAAACTACTATTCCAGCAGATGCAATGGAGGCTCTGACAATACTATATCGAACCGCGTTGGATACCATTGTATCGGAAGTACCAGGAACGAAGGAAGATGTCCAACGATGTATTCGTGCAGTATTAGGTGCCCTGATTGTTCGCAAGCGCGTCATGTCAGTGCCTATGCTTACCGAGCTTGTTCTGCAAGAAGGAGACCCTTCAGCGCAGTTCATCGTTGACAAATTAGGAAGTGTGGTACAAGACTTTGGCGGGTGCCTGGTGCTTATACACAAATCATTTGATGATTTTCTCCGGGATCATGGCCGCTGCGGAGATTTATGGTTTATAGATGTCAAGGAGCATGAAAAGGAGCTTGCTCGACGATGTGTGTTGTCCTTGACGATGTTTTTCAAAGATTGGACCTCACCTTGTGCTCTTCCCGGCTCTATGGACATCTGTCTAAGAGCGACCACATGGGATCAGTCCTACAATGCTATACCATCCCATATCAAGGATTATGCTGTGGAGGTTCTAGAGTGTCACCTCGACGCCTTTGTTAGGCTTGGGATTGACACATACCGTCCCTTGTTCGATCGTTACTTCTTGTTCTGGCTCGAAATACTCTATGCATTTAAGCATCCACTTCCAGTTGAAGCATTACTCAAGGTGGTTTCTGTGGTTAACGTAAGTCGCTCGTGCACTGTATCACGAATGAAAATAGCCTCATTGCTTTTTTTTTAGGCTGAAGTTACAGATGAAAAACTTCGCACATATGTTTACCATGCCTTCACATTCTGGGACCGTTTTACCAAATTTTCAACGAAGTATCCTCAAGTCAAACCTGCATATGTGTACACCCACGCAATGTCCATCTCGCCTTCCGAAAACCTTATTTGCAGAGACTGGGGACAAAGCAGTGGTGTTAATGCCCCTTTTGATAAGGAGCGCCTGCTAGCTCTTATAACTATGAGCATCTCTACCAGTGAAATCACTTACAGCAGTTATGGTCTTCAAGACTTTCTAATGTTTCAAGGCTCTCGACATATTCAATTCGAGTTCATAATCAATCCCCATCTGTTGCGCACGGATATGCAATCAAGAGGAGTAGTGATCTACTCTAAAGGACCTGTCCTGTTCGATGTTGACACGGGGAGGATAGCGGAAACATCACCTCCGTCGATACTTTTATACTTCCCCGATTTGCTATTACCCTCCTCCTATGGCGCAGAGACTTACCACCTTGATGAAACATTTAGTGCCACTGGCGGTGGTCAGATGGTTACTAGGCTCATGCTTTGGAACACTTGTTGCGGGGACCGGTCCGAGTACTCATTCGATAGTACGCCATATGAAATCATTGAAGGGCACGACAGCGACCCTCAAGATGCCATGATATCTAATGTTGACGAAGACAACGATCACGACAATAGAAGTGACAACGGTATAATGCCACCATCTATATGCATGTTCATCTCTATCGCTAATACTCAGACCTCTCGCTGCGATAATTATTTCTTACCTGCAGTTCAAGGCGATGGAGGCGATTGGCCTGTAGTAAAAAAATATGCACATGGATTACTCGTCATTGAAGAGCGGTCGGGCTTGATCCTCAACATTGAGCCACGCACTAGTGGTTGCAATAAATGGATGACCCTGGATGGCGGGACAAATGGGATCAATAGCTTTGTCGTCATGGAAGATGGATCTAGGTTACTAGGATTGACGGGAGCTGCAGGCAAGATATCGTTGCGAGAGTGGGAAACATCGACGGGTGGTCTTTGTTGTGAACGCATATATGGCAGGTCATATTCTTTTGTCATCCATGATAATACTGACCACCACGATCACAGATTGCCCTGATTTCAAGTATGGCGACCCTTCTGGGAGTTTTTCCTACAAAATGTCGCCCGACGGCTCAAAGATCGTTGTCTCCCAAGATGCGCAGACATACATATTGGGAATCACGTCCGAATCGAGTGCAGATATCACGCACCTCAAGGAAGCGACATACTTGGTGTGGTTTCCTGACAGCAAGCGAATTGCCTATATTCAACGTTGGCAATGTAAAGAATATAAACATGGTAAAAAATTCCATGATCTTGTTGTTCAACGCCTTGCGGGCGGCCAGATTACTACGATTCACCGTTGGTACTACTCCTTGGAATTTACCAAGATCTTGGTTACTTCCGACGGGTCCAGGATGATCACGATCACTAACAGTGATCTCCGTGGTAAACCCAAATGGAATCCTATCAAGTCAAAAGAGCGCACATTCAGGACATGGGACGTTTCGGATTTATAGAATATTCACTTGTATTGTAGGATATGTTTATGCTTCGCTCGCGCTCCCTTAGCTGCTCGATTCCAAAATCATTCAGCACCAACCTCTTCAAAATTGATATACAAACATTATGAAAGAAACAATGGGGGCGGTCAGAGTCGCGATTCTGAGGCGATTCTGACACGATTATAGCAACGATTATCCTTGACGTCAAAACTTAAAAGCTTAGTAGCCGCCTTACATAACACATCAGAATCGTGGCGAGAATCGCTTCAGAATCGCGACTCTGCTCCTCCTGACCGCCCCTAATACTGCACCAAGTTCAAAAGTTCAACTGAATGTTGTTCAACATTGCAACGTTGAGCGCTTGCTGAAGCCGAAAGTTCATTGTGCTTGTAACTACTTGGTAACGACTCCTATTCCTTGAACAAAAGAAGGAATGAAGGATGCTATTTCCAGTAAATATCTTAGATCTAGATGATGCATGTAATATTTCATCATGGGTAGTATATGGATAACAGCATAGCATGAATACACCTAGGATCGCAGCGCTAAGCTCTAGTGGTATTACCGGAGATTAAGCAATGGTTGCTCTGCATAGCGTGTAAGCACATAAATGCAAACAAGAAGGGGTAGAAGACGAACTTGCGGTGTGATGCTTTAATGGCAGCAACCTCGGCCTTCTTTTCAGAGACGCAGTTGGGAATGAGAGCACAGATAAATTAACAGCCAACGAGAAAGCCGAATGCTCGCTCATACTCATACTTCTCCTTCCGATGCTCCAATTTTCTGCACTTGACGGAGCGGATGTGACGATGGCGCAGGAGACGGATGGGAGTAAGAAGACGTCGGACCTCGGGGGTCTTGGTGTAGGGCTTCGCGTTTACGAGCAATGTACTTGCGGACATCATCCTCTTTGGACAAGTTGAACATCTCGTTGCCTGCTTTAGACCCAGGTATTTCTAAATTCATGCCAGTAGAAGTAGAAAACGAAGATAAAAGTGCACACACCAGCCTCTCCCTGCTTCACGATGACCAAAGTGATATCCAGGCTCACAAAGCATACACGGAAAGACTTTTTCTTCTTCTCATCTGTCCGACAAGTGGCCGTCAGACAACAATAGATGGACACGCCAAGGAAGATTCAAACGTTCAAGCTTCAAGGGGCACACCCTATTCATTGTTTCTTCCAGTAATCTGGATGACATATCCTTTGAGCTCTTCAGGAATGCTTCGACTTAGGTCATATTTTTGCATATAGTGCTTGATTTGTAAATGAGCGGTCTGACCACTGGGTATGAGTATCAGAGAGAAGTTGGTGGTTCATAGGAGAGGTACGGACCAGATAAACCCAGGCTCCGAGCTGTCTTTGCTTTTGCTTTCTGTGTCATTCCAGTGGTATGTTATTATGCCTGCCTACGCGTTTTTGAAAATCTTGACAATTTCACAAACTCAAGCTTGCCATTGCTCAAGCTCCGTTTCAGCGAACTGGTCGAGGTTTTTGCTGAAAGTCGGAAGTTCACGCTCTTTTCAAAAAATCTGGATTTCGCTCTCCTTTCACAGACTATACAACAGTTTTAGTTACGGAGTCGTTGGGACGAACCAACATTTCAGTGTCGTGTCTTGCGGCTTCTACGAACCTGTGTTTCTTTATGTTATCTATTATTCAGGCGTTTCTCGCTTCCCAATTTTCTCTCTTCTGCTCTTCATCAATGGCCTCGGCAAGGTGTCTGCAAACGGTATACATTTGCCGGAAGTGGGAGCCTCCATAGTTGATTCGAAGAGGGCCTGGCATCCACAAGAGGTGAATAATGAGAATCTCTAAGGTTACCCTGGTGGATAAAGGAACGGAACTAGATTAGACATTGAAAAGAACTTACGCTGCAAGGGTTGAATCTAGGAGGTAGTGACCGGTCCAAGCAAAAAGTCTCACAATGCACACCCTCCTGTCATTGGGAGGGTGCGCACTCCGATCTCTCTGGCTGGGAGTCGAACCCAGCCTTCACAGCCCGAGCTTCGCTGATATGCCAACAGAGAGAGCTGAGTATATCCAGTGTCGCTGGTCCCATATCGACGTAGTGGTGCGTTTATGTAAATGGATCTGCATCTGTGAAAGACATGCTGCCTCGGGACTTTGTAGTGGAAATCTTGAATCGATGGCCTAGAGCCACAGTCAGCTTCATTTGAAGAAAACGTCATGCATTGTTAGGCAGGCAAGGGCTCGAAAGGCTCTGGGTGGAAGCAATATGCTTCACTCAGAAAACATTGATATGTAGTGGTAAGGCCGATGGCGGAAAGAAGCCGCGGTGTTTGGAAAGAACCACAAAGTGCAAGAGCTTGTTGCTTGCCTGAAATTACCGAGGTAGTCGGTGTTTCAAAAATCACTGAACAGAAGAGGGTTTGTCCACTGTCCAGCATGAAGCAAAAAGCTTCACAGCACACGCCCTCCCGTATTGAGGAGGGCATGTGTTACGATCTCTCTCACAGGGAATTGAACCCAGCTACGGGAAGCGACGAGACCGCTTCTCCGATATGTCATCAGAGAGTTAATAGTCGTCCTTTAATGGACCATATCACAGCCGATCTTTTATGTATGTAAAGACGCCGTCGAAGAAGAGAGGGCAAGCCATAAATTGAGCTGATACAATGGAAGCTTACAATTCCGAAGAGAACTGGAGGAAGATAAGAAGAACGAGGCTCGCTGAATGAAAGAAAATAGGATGCAATGAGCTAGCTGAATGCTGAACGAAAAGATGAAACCTACTCATCCATCAATACGGCTCCAGAAAAATAAATGCATGAGATTCGAGCCGATTCTGCCTGAGACAGTGATAATCTTTGCTGGTAGATACTTGCTGACGCCAAAGGGATAAAAGAATAATTCGACTTATAAATGGGACGAGATTAGAATATAAAATGATTCACCCTGGACAAAAACAATGCGCAACGTACGCCCTCCCTTCTGAGTCTTAGGGAGGGTGTGTGGTGCGATCCCTCTTGCTGAGACTCGAATCCAGCTTGTGAAGCAAAGGACACATGTCGCCGATATGCCAACAGAGAGCTGACAGGATGAGGTTTCGCTGGCATTAAGCCGTTGTTGTTTATGTAAACGGGTATAAGAGCAAAGTTGTGCTTTATGACTAGGGCATGCAGTCAAGTATATGGAAGAATGATTTTGAGTCGAAAGAAGAATGGAAATAGTCATTGAAAAAGGTAGTCTGTAATTTTTCTCGTTTCAAAAGTGAGGGTCCACTGATGGGAGGAGAATCTCCAGAGAGTTCTTGGATCGGATGATGTAGATTCGAACGAATGCTGTCGATGTCAACTGATAGCTTTGGGCGGCCAACTGGACACAGGGACGGAGAGAGTGTGTGTGCAATGCGCCATTGCAAAGCGTGTCCAAAAGACTTGGATGTGAACAAATGCGGCTTTGCATCGTACTCGTACATCGTCTGAACGAGAGAATGTGGCGATAATGAATAATGGCGATCTGTAGTGTCTGAGATCTGAGGCTTGGTGGAGCTTTTATACCATCCACGATATGGGCTGGTTTCATGGGCCACTCTGGGTGTTGCGTTGCTTGATCAATCAATCAAAGCTTCAAGTCTGGGAAACGCAAGTCTGATAGAGTTTGCACCTTTCGCCTCAAATGATGATTCTACAAGTCCTCCAAACAGGACTAGGCGTTTGTTCTTTTGTTCCCTGAACATCAGTCACAGTCGGTAGGTCCAACTGCGAGGTCTCCATCAGCCATGATTCCTCCTGCTTCCCCAGATCCTCCTCCCGCCCCTTGAAATACCATACACAGATGTATGGGTGGATAGCAAGTTTGAGGAGATCATACACCTACGAGATTGGGAGTAAGTCCAAGGTAAGTTTGTGGAAGGGAGATATAGGCACACATATACAGTCGCCGGTAAAGTATCAGTGGTCTCACAGACAACCTATACGGGAAGCTAGTCGATGCGATTACATGACATAGGCGAGCGAGTTGCGTGGGTGTCGGGTAGAAAAGCTGTGAGCGTCACAGGTTCATCCCACCATGTAGAGTCAGCTATCAGCGAGAGATTCGTCTTCAAACGAGGACGAAAGGATGATGGACTCGACGTACTGTAAAAAATTGGTATGTTCGGGATGTTGTCCTGGAGCGAGGGCCAATGAGTGTACACGTTCGAACCAGGTGTATTTGTGAGCATTGAGACGGCCGAGAAGTGGAGAACATACAGCGGTCAGTAGTGGTGGTCGATATGCGGATACCGGGGTATGGTCCGGAGTCCGAAAGTCTGAAATGTTGACCAGTGGGAACAGCTTTTGCCACCTGTCTCGCTCGTACATCACTGCCGCCATCGTAAACCCACCTGAATCGATGATGATTTCTTTGGATCCCTCAGACAATAGATCACTTTGATATGTACCCCCCCTGTTGACCATCTGGAGTACAATCTCCACAAAGCCTTTGACAAGATTCTGTGGCACATGGAAGAGCAACTCGGATAGCAAGACTAGTACTGCCAGCTCCCTCGTTGACATTGGCATTGGCCACCATTTAGGAGAACAGATTAGGTTTAGCAGACACGGCTGCCCAAGTCACTTTGAGCGAGAGCGAGTGCCAATCGTCGAGTGACTCATGGTTCTGTCGCATGTAGACCGTTCTTGGTGCATTTCTCATTCTCAGGCGCTTATATGCTGTTGATATAATCTTTAGTGTGCATCATCAGCTCACCCATCTAGCACGCTCTTTGCGCTGTCAGCTCAGCTCAACGTGGCCTTATTGACGCTTGGACTTAGACATTGCATCCGCGGACTTGACAAGTGCTCTTCAGCTCTCGAGCTACAATCCTCCACATAGACAAGGATGGCCCTCTGAAACCATGGCTCAGGACTTCCGCAACTTGTATGAAAGGGCATCTCCACCCCTAGTCTTAATAAAAAGGCTTCAGCCCTTGCTGTAGCAAGAAGAACCTAATTAATTATTCCTCACTGTAGCAAGGCTCTCTACAGCAAGCTCTTTTCACATTTGAATAGGCGCGCGCTGCCTGCGCCCATCTCCCAGACACTCTGTGATGTTGGCAAGCTGCTCAACTAGTGTAGTGCACGGGTATGGGGGGTTTTTCCGGGTTCTGGGTACGGGTACTGATGGGTACGGGTACGGGTCAGCGACGCCATACCCGCCATGCACCTGACAAAACCCGCACAGAATTTGCCTCCGTGGGTAGTCCCGTACTGCCGTCTGAGCCGCCAGACAGTACTGTACAGTATTACAATTAAAGTTTTATACAGCGGTATAAAGAGAAGAATACTCCAGCCATCGTTACTTGCACCATTCCATCATGGCCCCTGCTGAAGACCCTCCTGAATTACTCTCTGGCAAGCGCAAGCGAACTGAGACGGAGCGGAGCAAAGCAGGAAGAGCTCAGTCTTCTACGTCAACTACCTCCGTCTCGTCGACCGTCTCCAAGGCCAAAAAGAAGATCAAAGGTGTCGCTAAAAAAGTCAAAAAGATTGCATCAGGTGTTGTCAAAGGCAAGAAGACTGTCGCATCACCTCGTGAGTACCTGTTCCTTTCACAGTATCAAACATCACTTACTTTTTATCGTAGCCCCATCGGTAGCCCCATCAGAAGTTCCTCCTCGTACCAAATCACCCTCTATTGCGCCGTCTCGTACCTCAGATGCCGACCTACCTGCACTCAAGAACCCATCAGACTCGGACTCTGATTTGGACCACAGCTCCATCCATGAGGTTCAAGCCATTGAGGAGACTGATGAAGCAGAGCTTGGTACATGATCATTAGCCATTAGCATCAGTATTACTAACTGTGATTCATACCATCAGAACGTATGATGAAGAAATGGTCCGCTTCCGCTTATGCATTTTTCCATCCCATCCCAGCCATCGAGTACCGTCATCGTCGCAAGTGTCATGTGTTCTCTTGTGCTGCTAAAGGATGCAAGCAGAGCATTGCGCGTTACCTGGATACTACTGATAAAGAGTCAACAGGAAATATGCGTAAGCATATTCGCTCTTGCTGGGGTTCCGATGTTCTGGAAATGGCTGATAACATTGAGAACCTGGAGAACGCTCGCAAAATTGTCAAGGCTCACCGTAATAATGGCACGATCACATCTATGTTCCAACACTTGAAGGGTAAAGGTGCCGTAACTTATTCTCATCGTGCACACACAAAATCCAAGACACGGTAAGTCGTTCACAGTGAAGCTATCAATGACTCACTCTGTTTCTACAGTGCCGAGATTGTACGCTGGGTTTCTGAAAGCCTGCACCCGTTCAATATCATGAAGGACCGTGGCTTCAACTGCTTGATGAAGACGGGCCGGCCAATGTATTATCTCCCCCATCCGACAACGGTATCTCGTGATGTCAAGACTGTCTTCGCCAAAACACGTCAGCGCATTGCCAAGCTACTTCAGGTAAACTAGAACACCTTACTTCACCGAAATAACACTGATGCATTAGCACTATAGGAGTATGATGGCGAACTAAACTTCGCAACTGATGCCTGGACTTCACCAAACCATCAAGCCTTTGTTGCGTTCACGGTTCATTTTATCCATGATGGCCAACCTGTACGAATGCTTTTAGACTTCGTAGAAGTAGCCAAGGTAATTTCAACCTACTGTCTCATTGGTTGTTTATAACTGAATCTTGCTGTCAGTCGCACTCGGGAGAAAATCTTGTGGAGGCGTTCGAACAGGTACTGAAGGATTTCGGAGTCACCGACAAGGTAAGCACGCTGTATTAAGATCCAAACCAAGGCTGACAAGGACTTACAGGTTCTAAGTATCACCTGCGACAATGCTAGCAACAATGATACTATGATTGAGGCTCTCAGTGACTCAGCAGATGTACCTTCGTTCTCTGGTCAAGCGAGCCGCACTCGTTGTTTCGCTCACATCGTGAATCTCATGGCAAAGAGCTTGTTGAAACAATTTGACCCTCCTAGGCGCAAGTCCAATGATAATGGAGGCCCAGACGATGATACTGAGCGCGCGTTGCATGACTTGGTTGGTGGTATTGAGATTGAGGAACTAGAGGCTCGCTTACGGGATATTGAGGTAAATGGCAGTGGGGTCGAAGCTGATGACGTGGAAGGCCTTGTTGATGTGACGACGAAGCTCACTGATGAGGACCGCGAGTGATGGCAGCAGGATATAAAGCCTGTTCAATTGGCATTAGCAAAGGCATGATTTATTGCTAAGATTCAAATAGACGCACCATTTCTGATAAATAAAACCAGCTTCGAAAACTTTCCTTCAAAATTATTCACTCCAGCACAATACTTCTTCCTCGCTGGAAGGAGATTCTTGAAAAAGACGGCCTCAAACAAAAGATCCTGCCTCATGACGTGTCCACATAATGGAATTCAATGTTTGATATGATTAGTGTGGTATTAGAATACAAAGCAGCAGTAAAGAAGATTACGGCGGACCAGGATAATGGCCTCCGTGAATTTGAGCTGTCAAGGGCAGAGTGGGACATCGTCAAGGACCTCCGTGACGTGTTACAGGTGTGTGATTGCTGACATAAGCTGCAATTTTCTTGACTCGAACGTCCATCTTCTCAGATATTGAAGGATGCGACTCTTTATTTCTCGTGCTCGACACCAAGTCTGGCAACGGTGATACCTGCGATGGACCATATCGACACTGTACTGGCCACAGCCGCCCTTGATGAAGTCAAGTTCTCAGCTCCAATTTGTGCAGCACTTACCGTTGCCAAGGACCACCTCAACGTGTATTATGACAGGACTGACCAGTCGAAGGTTTATCGTATTGCAATGGGTATGTCTTATACTGCTTGTTAACAGTATCAGAGCTTATTTTCTCCTTCATTTTCGGTCTTACATCCACGACGAAAGCTCACCTACTTTCGTGATGCTGACTGGCCGGTGTCTTGGATCAATGAAGCCCGAGAGCTTGTTGCCTACGAATTTGAGAAGAAGTACAAGGGCAGAGAGCCAGAGGTTATGGAGATCGAGACTACAGAGCGAGACAAGGCTGGCACGAGTGCCCCAAAGGTGCGCAATATGTTTTTTGTTGTGTGTGTTATCCCTGAACTCTTTTCTTAGACCTCGTGCAACATATTTGACGAATTAGATAGCACTCGACCTCCCAAGCAGGCTGAACTCCACGACGAGCTTACAAGATATCTCTCCACCGACATTGAATTCACAGCTGACGCTATTCAATGGTGGCGTGATAAACGTTCGGATTTTCCTTGTTTATCATGGATGGCAATGGACTATTTGATGATACCTGGTACGAAATATTTATCTCGCTCGTAATCTGTCCTAATTCATGTACAGCAACAGCTGTTGATGTTGAGCGAACCTTCAGTCGAGGCCGTCTCCTCATCTCGCATATCCGAAATTGTTTAACCTCTCAAACCTCGCGAGCGTTGATGTGTCTAGGCGACTGGAGTACCCTTGGTTTCATTGAGGACAACGACATTCAGTCTGTGGCTCTCCTGCCTGAAGTACCAGAGGCAGACGGCGATGAAGATGGTGATATCTGTTAGGCTCTGCCTGACACGTGACCTTATTAATGTAAGGCGTAATAGAGCTGACTCACGTTCGGTCAATCACTCGTATTAGCGCTTAGTCAATTGGTGCTAATCGCGGTATTGGCAAGAGTAAGATAAACTTTAGTTTGAGACTAAGGATATACAGTCAAGAACTATGCTACTTAAATACTAAACGTCGTATACTAATAATAGATGAATGTCCGTGGTTACCGCGAGGTAACGGTTCGTCAAACGTAATGGAAGTCGTGCTAGGCGAGCGAGTATCGCGAGCCGTAGTAAAAGTACTGAAGTCGTCCGATATAAACGTGGTGACCATGACGCGGTCCGGTCCGGTATCCGTGGATAAGCGATGAGCGCCGAAGATAAGATATGATTAGATAGGCGCTCGAGAGATAAGATAAGGAAAATGGAAAAATCGTAACATTACCCTCTCGTTAAGGCAGGTGTCCCGACTGCCTAACGCTCGTAGTACAATTCGGGAGGAACGTCGAGTTGCGAGTCGTATTGTGAGTTCCAATACTCCTCTAGGTATTTCTCCCAGAGGGTGACGTCGGGGTTTAGAACCCATTTCTGAGTCCCGTCTTCGCGTTGGGCGAGGTATCGTATGTCTCCGTCAGGTGTGTACTCGTGGTCGAGCACCATAGCGAGTGGAGAACGAGGTTTCGTTACGATTTCTCGTATGGCTTGGCCTTCTTCTCGTAGTCGGCAATCGCTTCCTTTGCGTTGCCCATGTCTATCTCGTGAACCCAAGAGTTGTGCTCCTGTGTCCAACCGACCCACTTAATGAAGTAGTGGATGACCGTCTTCGATGGTTGTCCGCATCGTCCTCGAACTTTGGACGACTTGGAATCGAGGATCTCCTCGATTTCGTACTGTTCTTCGTTTTCAATAAGATCAGGTGGTGGTGGAGGCGGCTGTTCCTGATTAGGGAAGGCCGGCGGTGTGTATCGGGTAAGGAGCTTCTCGTTGAAGCGCGGGTGGATCTTCCAGTGCGGCGGGAGTCGTAGCTTGTACGCGGAGGCGCCGGCTTTGTCGATGATCTCGAAGGGACCAACTCGTTTATCGTCGAGCTTCTTCTTTGGTCGAGGGAGGTGGAGATTCATAGAGTCGAGCCATACGCGATCTCCGGGTTGGTAGTCGATAGCACTCCTTCTGTGCTTGTCGGCTTGCTTCTTCATCCGCCCTGCGGCGGCTTCTAGCGCTTCTTCGGTCTCTTTATGGATTTTAGCCATAGTGTCGGAGAAGTCGGTTGTGGCGGGTACTTTGGAATTGGGAGTACGCGGGGAGTCGGGAAGGATTCGGGGATTTCGGCCGTACATAACCATGAACGGGCTTTTGCCGGTGGCTGAGTGAACGCGATTGTTGTGCGCGAACTCTGCGATGTGGAGCCAGTCGGCCCAGTCGTCTTGCTGGTGGTTAATGAAGATCCTGAGATACTTCTCCACCTCCTGGTTGACTCGTTCAGTCTGTCCGTCGGTTTGTGGGTGGAACGCAGTACTAGCGTTCTGCTTGATGTCGAGCATCCGGTAGAGTTCTGTCATGAACTTGGAGACGAATTGAGGGCCTCTGTCGGATATGACGACCTTTGGCAT
>JAUEPT010000264.1:0-40072 GCA_030435635.1 Armillaria borealis | reverse complement strand
CAAGACTGATGGGAGGAATGTCAGCAAAGCCGACGATAAGGCCTGAGTGGCACGCTACACCCACCCGCTCCGAGTCCTGTGTATACAGGCTCGGTCTTATGCGGTTTTTGGTGGGGTGTTCAGTGGCGGTGCAATTTGGTTAAGTCGGTCTTTGCCGATCATTACGTGACTCCGCTTTTGGTTCGGCACATGTCGGTGTTTGCCGCTTCATATAGTGTTGTTGCCCTTTCGTTCGACGTTATCTATTGCAGAGTATGGATATTTCATCAGTACCTGAGGAGGCCGTCATTGCCTTGCGCTGGAGACCGTGCAATGGTAGGCAATGTTCCTGCCTGCCATCATCGACTCCTGTTTGTTCTCGTCTCCCACAAACCCATGGCAAACGTTGTATCGAAGAGCTCATCAAACCGGCAGACGCAAAACTAGACCTCAAGGCGACAGAACTCACTCACTGTGGCCGAATGCAATGAGCGGGACTGCTGGCTTCGGGACAAATGGCCTTTCCAAGAGGTGTTGGCTAATCTTGAGAAAATAAAGGCGACGGTGCGCGAAAAGTCGGGTAAAGACTCTGGTACGTCACTTATATTCCTTTCCTACATTCACGGTGCTTCGGATGCGTATTAGAGGTGTCTCCAGCATGGAGAAAGATATTGTTCGGTGCTCACCAACCTCTCCTGACTTGGCGTTTTCACTATGCCATCATCCTCGACAGTCTCCTACTTGGCGCTCACTTTTGTCTCGTGTCTCGCTCATATTTCTGGCACATAATCTCTGATCGCATTTTCTGCGGTTGATTTTGGGTTATCTTCTCGTTCAACTATTGGTACGTCCCGTCTGAGTACACAAGGTCTCACCAAATTCGTTTCACAGTGTATCTTTGATATCCTACATGTTTGTCTTTTGTACAAGAATCCTATCTTTGTGCTGTACTTCACACAGTGTAATTTCCTCGTGGAGTTGCTCCCTGTACTTTCCGACCGATCCGTACTCTTTAAGTACACCCTGACCATAGACTGTCGTTGCAAGGCTCCAAGCTTGTCTGGCCAGAACATGAGATTCACCCAAAAGGCCCTCAGAAATGAAGAGGAGGGTATATATGTACGGGAATCTGAGCAGCGACCGGCTACTAATTCGAGTTCGACGTCTTACGCAAACGGCTACCAAATTGTTGGTCCACGGCGCTTCATCGTTAGTCAGTTGGTTTATTCCGAATATCAAGAGACCAAGTACGACTGGGAGATATCTCCCAGGCCTGGGTTTATGCTGCGTCGGAGTCTTTGACGATCCTCTTTCAACCTGGTCAGCTCTTTACCGCTCGTAATAAAGTTGATAAACTTCACGATCGCTCTGTAGGTGCGAGTATGGGGCTGCTTCTGATTCAAGCAAGTTGCCGGCGCTCACCGCCTTGTCATCGCACAACTTGGTGGCGGAGTTGCGAGACTATACCAGGAATGTTCTTTTAGTATGTCCCCTCCCATAGTCACACAGGACTCGGACCTGCCACGCTCCGCGATGGCCCTCCACTTCATTACATCGACGGAAGCACCTGCTGATAGCTCCGTGTAGTTTACGTTGGCGCTGGTGATGTTATAGTGATAACAAGCTGGAGTAATCTGGAGGGATTCGGAGTTTTGTGAACGAAGAGGTTGAAAGTTGGGTGGTACGTGGCCACTTTTGACTGGATCATCAGCGCCGCGAAAGATATTGAAAAGATGATCAAAGCCTCCGGTGTTGTTCAGGATGCCTACATCCCCAGGGTGTAGGCCCTGTTCCGTGTAGGCTGTCGAGCGACTAGAATCTGGTTCAGGATATCAAAATGCATATCCGTGACCTTTGCAGATGAGATGTGTGATATAGAGAACGTGGGCACGGGGCTCCATCATAACGACACGAAGAACTCGCTCAGTCATGTGGTAGAGCTTAAATATGTGTTGGACGCAAAATGTCGATGGAAGCTTCGAGCTGTAAGTAAACAGAATGAATTCTGATGCTTCAGAAGCTTCAAGATAGGTTTAATGTGACTACGCAAGAACTGCCAAGGAAGTGAATATCGATGTATTTTTGGACAGTGCAAGGGAAAGCTATATCAGATCAATAGTGTAGATAGAGAGCCATACTAAGAGCTATAACGGGATATTACGCACTTACCAAAAAGTCGGATATGACTTGCCCTACATGTCAATGCACAGCGTTTGCTGAAACCTGGACACTAGAAATCCAGAGATTTAGGGCATCCCGATTATAGCACCTGTACTTAAGTTCTTTGATCGTGAATGAGACTTGCTGGAATCCCGTCCGATGCCAAAACTTCCAAGACGCTCTTAAATCGATCCCAAATCAAAGAAATCAGGGATGGATCACGACGTTCCTGCACTCGGCAATTGATCGGACAACGGCACCATGACGGATCTGAAATCCAACGACTTTTAGCAGTTTATGGTATTCGCGAAATACATACGTGAACCTTGAACCCAAATGGTTCAAATTCGAATTTGCAAAGTCCATCCCCAGGTCCTCACACGTGATTCTCACGCTTACTTTAAATTTCTTCTTCGGCTGCCGTAACTGCTCTTTCTTCTACTTTTCATCATTCACTGGCCACTCCTTTTCGCATCGTCTGGTACGAGCTCACACTTTCATTCTTTCGACTGGTTTGTGTACCAGTGCGTCGAGCTTGTTCAAAGGACTTTTTGAGATATCGTCTCGCTGCGCCGCAGGGCTCACGTTGTAGTGGTATTCTGGGAGTCGCTCGATACGTGATAACGCAAAATTAATTCATCAATAGTAAATGCTTACTGAATTTTAGTCAGTCCTTTGACGCCACGAGTCAACCGGTAGCGTCTGAACTGGTTCTTCCATTGGAGCTCGTGGAGAAAATCATCGACGAGCTCGCGACCGACAGGACAGCGTTGCGAGCATGCTCCTATGTATCACGTTTCTTTTATACTCGCACGCGATTCCACTTTTTCAAGACCCTCAACCTCTACTATCCCATAGTCCAACATGAGCTCACACGCCTCGTCAATTTCTGGGACGAATTTCCACAGATCCCATCCTACATCCGCACCTTTTATTTCTCCGCAGTATTTCTCACAGAACACGAAGCACCTCGTATACTCCGCCGAAAACGGTACGCTTGGAGGCGTTTTAGATATGCATTATTAAAGAGGTTAGGACGTATCTGAACAGTAGTTGTAGTTCTCTATTGACACAGGTATATATTAGGTAGATCTAAACTAAGCAAGGATAATATTACATATTTAGATTATGTTGGCACCGGATCAGCTACAGGTGTAAGTCAAGAGACGATTAGTGTCAACCACCCTCTCCCCAAAACTGTTTTTGAGCTAGACGATAACATTAGGTGGTGTGTAGGTCCTAGTTTCCACCTGAGGATTCGTCGCCCCAATTATGGAAGGAAGGTCGTCCCAACTGCGGGAGGAAAGCGTTTCAAACGGCGGGATATTATGAGGAAGCGAGACTCTTTTTGCGTCCTCATGGAAACTGGGTGATGGCGGACGCGGAACTGTTGACCCAATGGTCATCGATGACAGAGCGTCTCTTGATCCAGACTGCATGTCGATCCTGACGCTGACTCCTCCCTCAACGTGTTGAAGAGTCACCCGAACCTCCGGGGCGGTCTCTGATGGGGTGGTCTGAGTACGAGCGGTATAAATCAGTATATTTTGGAAAGGTCTGGTGAAGAACTAACTGAACCTGCACGGTCGGCTGCGACGTTCTGAAACTGCATTGAGGACAATATATTTCTAGAAATTGGGAACAAGCCTACTGCCCGTGAGTCCAGTTCCTCCTTGATACGGCGTAGAAAATTAACAACCAGAGTACGGTCATCCCCAGCGCTCGCAGAATTCTTGAGAGACCGTCCCTTGACTAATTTTGACAGTGCAGGCACAAGTTCGTTAGCACCTCTAAGCGAAAGGTAAGTATCAGGGTCGAGCTGGGAATAAATTTAGCTCGGAAAATACCTGGCGATGGAATCGATCTTTCTTTGGAGCTCTTCGGATGTCGAATAACGGTTTGTCAGGACGATAAATTGAGCATTTATTTCCTGCATCAGATCATGGATATCTTGAAACCCATACTCGTCAGACGATATCTTGATGCGTGGAATTAGCTACGACAACTGATATGAGAAAAAGATAGACGCACCTCTATCAGATCTATCAGATCAAGATTCACTCTGAGGAAATCCTGTACACGAGGTATAGGTGACGATGCCTTTTCAAGCGTGGTGCACATAAGATGAAATGTCGCCTTCAATGCTTGAACGACACTCCGCCCGCGCTCATCTCTGACGGGGTTACCGGGAGCCTGTGGCAGTGATATAGCAAGAGTCGGTGGAGTCATGGTCGGATCCGGCGTCTGTGAAGTACTGGTTGAATGTGATTCACTGGTGGAGATATTGTCGATGAGCTCAGTAGCTGCGGTGATTCTGTTACGGTCGGTGGAGTCGTCGGAATCGTCAAAGATATTGATCGATGTGGTGGTGGTGTCGTTGGTATGGGCGTGGGTGTCTGCCGGTACTGGACGTATAGTGTCTGCATCTGTGAATCCGGCGTCAATGGCTGTGGATCCTGGAAGGGTAGAGCTGAATATGGGAGTGGTACGTCGGGTTCGGAGACTTGTCCCAGGGATGGCGTTGGTGAACTTGGCGTATCATGGAGAGGCTGTGTTAGTGTATCCTGGGGAGGCGGTGTCGGTGTAGCCTGAGGAGGTGGACTCGGCGTATACTGGAGACATGTTATCACTTGTGGATCACGGTGATGCTGGGGAGGTATAGCCTGAGGAGGAGGCGTCGGCGTATCCTGAAGACGTGTTGTCACTTGTGGATCATCGTGATGCTGGGGAGGTGGTATCGGTGGATCCTGAGAATGTGTGGCCAGAGGCTGGCTCAGCAGACCTTTGGTTTGCTTAGCAAAGAGGTTAGAAAAGAAGCAACCCCTTCTGGCGTGCCTAGTAATTCCTCGATGACACCCGTCTTCCTCTATTTAAGTCTTGTGAACGGTTACGACTGCGGCAGTGGGTAGAAGGCGAAGAGTCGGAGTATCTGAGAGTAACATTAACCAGCAAGCATCACACTTCTATCCGACGGGTGTACAACTGGTGTCCGCGTTTCCAACTGTATAGTGCGATACGCAGTGGGGTACTGACAATCACCACGGAGGGCGTCTGACAGATGTCCTTCTGCGTTAATGTCGGGCTATCCCCAAGTAGGATAATCGCTGCAGAGAGCTGCTAGCATCTCCTTGATGGTGTCTCAGAACAGGCAGAAAACGAACGGAAGACAGACGTGCATCGGTAGCGGTCGCGTAACAGCTGTTACAACATGGTGTTCTCCATAAATGAGTGATGAGCCCACAATGAGAATCACTTTGGCAGAGGTTCTCTTCGAATAAATGGGATTCCAACCACATTTCAATGTCTGATCCGAGTCCCTGGGGTCTGGCTCTTTGAATTAGAGAAGGAGCGGGCAGTGAAAAGCGAAGCGCTGACTTCTCGGACGGAGGTTGCACGGGTTTAGAATCTACATGCATCTTTCGACTAGCCATATGGAATAAAATCTAAATTGAAGATTATATTTCGCGGGCGTTGAAAGTTGAAATAAGGACATTCGAGTGTATGGTATCAGAACGCGCTGCCTCAGTCTGCCTTCTTGATGAACCAATATTTGGAAATCATTAACCAGGAATGGATGATGCGTATAATTGGCGTCTAAATCCAGATTAACTGAAAGTTGTGTGGTGACTATTTTGGGGTGGTCAAAATAGAATCAAAAGCCGAGATCCCGATTTTGGGCGAGGCAAAATCTGACATTTTGCACTTTCATTCTATTTTGACTCGCCCAAAATAGTCGCCGCCCAGCTGTGTGATCCATGCTGAACGGAGCGAAGTGTGAGGTATGCTTCCAAACCCTCCGACCGCCAGGCTTGACACGTTGCGAGAACCGCGAGATAGGAGACAGTCACAGCGTAAATTGTTTAAGTCAACACACCGCTCAGCGCTATCGGGTGCCAACGCACGTTTACAATGGCATCGTGCGCACAAAGGACACCAGAGTCGCGTTCCCCGACCTCTAAAATGGGTACATGCAACTCTGGGAGTTCTAAGGTGTATGGATAGGAGTGGGGAGACCTTGCCAGCCGCCAGGCCATGGGTGCTCGCGTCGTCGTCATCGCTATTCACTCGATATGGTCACTGTACTTGCAGATGGGACACGATGCTTTATCCCTACCGGGGTCCTAGTCGTTAACGCTTCAACAGGTCGTAGTTTCGAGATAGCACACAATGCTGGTACGCTGCCTCACGCGAGGCCTTAAGGGGGAGCAGGGGAGAAATAGTCGCTATGCAGGACTCTTGGGGCCGCCGGATGTGCTAAAAGCGTCCAGTAGACCGACATACTGCGATGTTTTCATCGCTGAGCGATCTGACAACATAAAGAAAATTCTCCGTCAAAGTGTTCCATTCCGCTCTTATCCTACGGCATTCCGGGAAATGTGATAGTGTTGCTCTGAGCGCCATCGTCAACGTGCTCATGGAATGAAGAAGAGACACGGACGACCCTATCAAGGACTTATGAGGCGTAGAGAAATCATCGAAGGGCTTTGGACCCAGGATGGCGATACTGCTAGCTGGCACATTGCGAATTATGAAAGGTGTCTGCTTGAGATGTATAAGATAACGTTGCACAGTAACTTTGTGGAGGTGAATCTAATGTGATGCGCCGAACAGATGAAAAGGGCCTGGCAACCTGCCGGAAGTCATGCATGTCGGTACCGGGCGGCGGGTAGAAATAACCAAACCTCAGCCATAAAATGCGATATAGGTCCCGTGTCCGTGTTTCAGTGCGAGGTGATTAGGCCATGGCCCTTGACACCTTGCGCGTTAGGCGCTAAGCACCGGGTAATGTCCTCCTGCGCCCCCTTTCACTTCAGCTTTTGCAAGCCAGAGATACTTGAAAACCATATCGACCACGATGCTATGCCAAGACTGGACGCACATAAAGAAATATGACGAAGATACGACACGATGTGGCCTCCCTAGTTTCTTCGGGCTATGGGAGCGGAGTGCGCTTCTACTAGACGGTTTGTTAAGATTTCACGTCATTTCCTTCGAGAATAGTCTCGGCGTGAACTACATCTTGGGAGGCCCTATGTCGTCGTATCAGCAGACGTTTACAACTAGAATGAGAGACTGTCACGAACCTGAGGTTTGCGAGCGTACATGCGGTCTTTGAGCAACGGAGTGGCTTTGAGCTCAGGGATAATTAAATATGAGGATGAGGTTCCGGTGACTTGAACACTGACCCCTAGGCCATGGTGTTACTGCTGCCGGCGACCGGGGACGAAATGGAGGGCGAAGTACTTTTTTGGGAGACATTAGATTCAATCCGGGCCTGCGGCGCTTCTGCAAGATTGAAAAGAAACGTAACAGTCCTCACTTGTATAACGAGGAGAGCGAAGTCGTTGAAGACGATGACAAAAGTAATAAAGTCATTCGCTGCATACCTCGAAGTAAATAGTTGTCTAGGGTGCGCGAGGTTTGGCATACTATTCCGACTATCTGTTTGGGAAGTAACTGCGGTGTGAGAAGATATTGGACGTGAATTGTGTACCTATTCTTGTCTCGATAGTTGTCCCGGAAGAGATTGTAAAATAAACCTGTGAGATAAACTCAGCACCGCTGATTCTGATCCCCCTACCTTCGGTCCTCCGCAGAAGTTGTATAATCTATCTGGGAAGAGATATGTGTGACTACGGCAAGCAAAATCCTCGAAGGATACACGCTCACTCACGTCCGTTCAGGATATTATATCAATCCCAGAGATTGAAGCGAAGCAAGATTCACATCATGGATCACCATTCATTCAGAATGCTAGAAACTATTTTTAGTTGGAAGGCGATGGGGAAGAAACCAGATGTATTCACCTAGATTGAGCTTTCGACCAAGACTTCAACCATGGAATAGCGCCAAACAATACAGCCGTGGTGAAATCGCTTCGGCACCATAAATGGCCACGGATATTACCTATCCTTGATGTACCAACACTTGTGAATGCTGTATAGCTTCTGATGTGTATGGCGGCTAAGTACTTCACGATGAGAGACGATCAATAAGATGTTCAAGTCACCTACTGCATCTCGAATCTCGTCTCAAGGAGCAGTTATTACGCACGTGCTTGACGTTTACTCAGTGGAATCAGCATCACTTCGAAGAAATCTGTAAAATTCAAACAACTCACAGTTTCGAACATCGTTGACTGAAACCACGAGGTAGCAATCGGAAATTTGCCCAACATTTGTCATCGCACTTCCGGACCGAACGTTCCGATAATTAATCCGGCCTAGCACGCATCAACTTCTTTGCGCGTCTCGCAGCTCGCCCTGCCATTTCCAAGGGCACGAGAACGAATTGAAGACAACCGCGGGAGCATAAGCTCGGTGGTACTTTTACAACGTGCTCCATCTTATGCTTTCCTCAAGTGACTGGTGTATCAAGGACGGAGAATTTTTCACCTCTTACTTTGTACTCGGAGCCTTTTCAGAATGTCAATCTTCGGGCACTCCCTGTTTGCAATACTCTGATGCCAAAATATCTATTATTACATCAGTCTCTCAGCCTGTCGCTTTCCATGTTTCTTGAACACCATACCATGTTCGTTATCTTTTCTCAGCCACAATGTAGACCGGATGCTATGTATACTTCAAGTATATCATATTAATCTGTTCTGATCCAACGCACTTATTGATAGGTCTATAGGTGTCCATTCTGAACTTACTGTACGAATACGAGAGACCTGACAAGCACAAAGACATCCCTTCAAGAACTAGGATGCTATCAGCACGAAAGTTCTACAATGGTAAGCACTCTGCTACAAATACGCCGACAAAGAACACTTTTTAAAGTAGGAAAGGAGCTGTTATACGGGGAGTCAAGCTCGCATACCCGATATATGTTTCGATCCAAGAAGTAATGGTAAAACGCCCGTTATAATTCCGGATGCCGAAGGAACTATGTCGCACTGAGCATTGGCTGTCTCGAAGGCGGCCTACGAGCCAGTGCGTGTATGAGATCAGCCAAAGCTCGATGCTGGATGAAGGAGAGAGATCCGTAGATCGCATCCCATTACCAGCGCGCTACCACCGGAAAATTTCCGTGCGACAGAGCACAGGGTATTTTATGTCCTCTGAATATTTGGGCGGTGATCGTAGGTGAAATTTGTTGCATTAGAAGGCGGAAACTCCAAGTGATGTGATTCGTGAGGTCCCATTAGCACTCACGCTGATCGCTCGATAAGAAACGGTGAATTTCTGAATGCGGGACTACGACCAGACTTGCTAGGAGAAGTCTATAGCACTTAAAATACTTATGTCGAAATGGAAGGTAGAAATGCGGACGAGCGCAAAAATAGATACTTGTTTTTAGAATGAATCTAATTTCAGCATTTCGCTTGCACTGACGTCGATAGTAGATCACTTCCATGTTCAATGCTGCGGCCCTGAGGCCCTCCGCCACTTACCACATTTGCTACACCAAGTTTGATTGCAAGAAATGAAGCCTCGAGGGTGACGCTGTTATGGGGAAGCTGCGGCCTTATCAGCAAAAATTGATGGAAATCATGGAATACATCATGGTCTTCGTATGGGTACGAAGAGGCAATTTTGCTATACGGAGACATTTATATTCCATCGGAGTCTAAGGATACGTAGCCTGATAAATCCTCGCTTTCGATCTCTCGAATCTCGACATGGTTCGCCATCCATTTATCCACTCCAGTATGACCCGGCTCCGGTCTACGTTTCCAGAGTGAGGTGGATGCCAAGAAAAATTCGACATTGGGATCTTCTCCCTGCATCATCAGGCTTCCCGTATGCCGCTCGCTGAATGGACAACTTGATCATTCTTAACCGATCCTTGGCGATCGCGACTAGATCACACAACCAGCACATCTTTGGCACGTATGGAATCTAGCACCACGCTTTGAAGATTTGGCCAGATCACGGACGACGCCTTTCGCTCGCTCTAGGGGAGATCGCCTGATACCGAGCGGGTCCCTATCGGCATTCCTACTGGTTCCGCACTATGGAGTGCCATAGCTCAGTGAACCGATAGAAAGGCGTCTACGCGAGGGTTGAGGCTGTGGATCTCCGATGGTGAAAATGTCTTCGCAAGCGGAGTGTAGAAATTGACGTGTGCCACTGCGGAAGAGTATGCAGTGCGGAAAAGTCCATCAGCCGTCCGCTACGGGAACTGACGAGAATGGAGCACTCGGTGAAACGAAGAGTACGCAGCTTGACGAGCCCTGAGACAAACGACGAAGGGATGCCCGTGGCAGGTCCTCGAAACTCGAGAAATTCGAGATTGGGGCATGAAAGCATGGATAAGACGGAAATGTTTGCGGTATGGGAACGAATCTGACCGAATGTCAGGGAAATGAGAGACAGAGCCTCGATTTCTGGTAGGGTGTCAATCCTGGTGCCTTCGTCTAATGGCCAGACGCCTCGAAGAACAAGAGTCTTCAATGCAGGGCACTGAAAAGAGAATTTTGCACGTCGATGGGGTCATCGACACGTGGTACATGTCAAGCGAACTCAGGTGCGCAAGCGGGCAAAGGGGATTGGTTCCAAGGAGTCGCTGGTGAGATAGCCGGGGGACACCGTGCATGAAAAGATTGTACCTGCCGTTCGTCGTGAGCTCGGAAGCGAATGTTTTGTAATCATAGAGAAAGATCTCTAGATCTGTGAGAGTCGGAGCCAAGATAGGCTTGAGGGGGGAGAGGAAATCGATACCTCCATAGCTCAGTGATGGCGCGGATACAGATAATCGACGAAGGCGACCAACGTGATTAGCCACGAGTTGCACGACCTGGCGCGTAGATTCCCCGGTTGTCGCATCTTGTGTGGACGAAAGCTTCAATACAACATCGAAAAGGCACGCTTTCGACCGCTCGAGTCGGACTGATGCCCATTCGACTGGATCCTGGACGCGCGCTTGGTGAAAAGGTATGTCAATGATGGTCCAAAACTCTGGATCGTCGAGACACAGACTCCTCCAGTGGCGACTAACACCACAGAGGGTGAGAAGGTGGGGACGGGAGCTGGGAGGAGACAGCGGAAGGTTGGATGTAGTCTTGAATATCTTCAAGAGCATTTCGTTAGGCAGAGAATGGATTCCGGAGCCATTCGGAGCCTCTTGATTCCCGTCTGACATGATTGATGATCACTGAGCTATATTCTGCGAACGTTAGGGCTCTAGAATTGTAACACGGCTCGAATGATGCGTACTTGTTGAAGGTAGGAAGAATACCAATAGTCGTGGCTGTGATAGGAGTATTTGATCTGGGCACAGGGTTTACCTATTGCAATCAATTCCCGTGATGAGAAAGACGCCCGTCTTTGGAGAGCCCGTATTCTTGGCAAAGCGCATCGTTGGTACTAGAACATTGGAGCTTTCTAGGTCATTTTATCCGGGAATATGCATGCATGGGTCCGGAAAACCTGGTACTTATTATCATCTATGATCCAGGGCGAGAGTTTGACGAAAGTCGGACAGGCTAGCAGTTGGCCAGAAGCATGTAGTATGGTCATTGGACCAACGGAAGGGAGAGATAGCAGCGCCCTGGAATGAGATTCATAGCTAGACAGACAAGCAGATAAACCATTGGAATGAGCCAACGAACAATCATAAACGGAACAGACCAATCGCAAGAGACTGAAGATGATGAGCAGAGTTAAAAATAATGGAAGAATCCAGATCTTTGGGATATTTTCAGTGACAGACAACGAGCCTCAATGGAGCCTTCAGCGCTTCACTTGTTCAGCATGGTGCCGTCGGCTACGAGGTCGGGATAATTCAACGTCCGATTTAAGTCCGATTCAAACCTAAGCCACGGTGCCGATGTTCGCATCAATGTCGCACGCCACTTTTCAGTCGCCGGACATATCCTGCCCTTGCTTTGACCTTCAGCATCTCAGTACCGGGACGTCTCAAGTTTCAACAACAAAAAATAGCGCTTAGATTTGGAATACCCTATGCTTGAGAAAACATTGACTTGACATTTACGATTAATTATGCTCCGCATCGCGCGCAGGGCCGGCATCAGATACCCTACTTCTCCAGGTTTCATCTGTAGCAAACGAGCAAATGTTTGGGCTAGCGGCGGGTATAAGCCGTCGTGGTGTGCTTATAGCGAAGGCCGGCCAGTACATCAAAGAACGCGGATGGTAAACCGACACGAAGAAACTCTAGACACCTGTAGGTCAAGTTCCTGGACTGGCGGTAAGACTAGTAACTTGGTATGAAATGAATGACCATCTCTCGGGGATCCAATGATGATGGGAGGACTCCCGCGCGGTCACCGGTAGAGGGGCACCATTAAACTATCAAAGTAAGAGAATTTTATTCCTGTTTCATTCCTGGCTCTCTACTTACCACGTCGGCCAGCACAATTTCAGAGATTTGACCCAGTATTCAACAGCAAGATGTATTCGTTGAAATACGTGAAGGTAACAAATCCGCATCCTCCTTGATCTCTAATTGAACATCCAAATTCCTCCAGGTTCCCGAGGCCGCTAGCATTGTCAATCAGCATCATGGGAGCGCCTTCTTACCCCTGGCTCTATACATACCCAAGGTACGAACACGTCTCTCGTAATTGTCAGGATATACACTTATGTTAGTCTAGAGCTGCCAGACCCTCGTATCAGATTCAATTACATTGCCGCGATGTCGGACGAGTGAGACATTTTGTTGACCACCCAGAGGTATAAAGGACGGAATGGATGATCACCTCTTCTCTATCAGCGAGAACGATGATTTCCACCACTCTTCTCCTCGTTTCCGGCTTGTTATCTGGGACGTACGCTGCCATCGGTCCCGTAGCTAACATGCAAATCGTCAATGCAAATATTGCGCCTGACGGTTTCACTAGAGCGTACGCGCCGCTCTCACTCTGCCCGTTTACTCTTGATAACCCCATTTCAGCGCTACTCTTGCTGGTGGAACCTTTCCAGGCCCGCTCGTCCAAGGAAACAAGGTATACACCCTCACTGAACAAAGTCGTTCTGCTCTCATTCATTTTTTTTTTCTTCCAGGGCGACAGGTTTAGGATCAACGTCATTGATAAATTGACGGACAATACGATGTTGAGAAGCACCAGTATCGTAATTAGTCTCTTCGTTTTGATGTGCTGTCTAGTTTCTCTGACGACCGTAATAATAGCACTGGCATGGTCTGTTTCAGAAGGGTTCCTCCTGGGCTGATGGGTGAGTATATAATAGACATCTAACGTGTCGCATCTCACTTGCTCTCACGACCACAGGCCTAGTTTCGTTAACCAATGCCCCATCGCTGCCGTGAGTGAAAATCCTCCATTTCCACTCTTCAGACGCTGATCCTGTCTAGAACCACTCGTTCCTATACGACTTCACAGTTCCTGATCAGGCGGGGACATTTTGGTATCACTCTCATCTCTGTACGCGCTCCTCCTTTGCGTCGTCTTATGTTCGGAACGGTGACACAAAATTCGCAGCTACACAATATTGTGATGGTCTACGGGGACCTATGGTCGTTTACGACCCACTCGATCCTCACCGATTGCGTTACGATATCGACACCGGTATGAGAAATTTTCCCTTCCGATCTTTCGCCTTTTGACACGTATTCTAGAGGCAACGGTGATCACCCTTTCAGACTGGTGAATACCTCTCTTCTGCCGACTGTCAAACGTACAGTTCTCATGATGAAACACACTAGGTACCACACACCGGCCCTCGCAGCGGGACCAGTACCCGTCTTCGATGCTACCCTGATCAACGGTACGTCAGAATAAACTCATCATATCAACCCTAAAGTCCTAATTTCAAAATAGGTAAAGGACGTTACGCAGGTGGCGTGAGTACTTCCCATCTCCTTCTCACACCCTCCGTTCTGACCATCAATCCAGCCGACCTCCGACCTCTTCCAACTCAACGTCGTCCGCGGACTACGCTACCGCCTCCGCCTCGTAGCCGCCTCCTGCGACCCGAACTGGGTATTCTCCATCGACTCCCACAACCTCACCGTCATCGAAGCCGATGGCGTCAACACCCAGCCTCTCATCGTCGACTCCGTTCAGATCTTCGCCGGGCAGCGGTACTCCCTCATCCTCAACGCAAATCAAAGGATCGGGAACTACTGGATGCGCGCGAGCCCGAACCTCGGAACGCAGGGTTTCCAGGGAGGGATCAACTCGGGTGTGGTGCGTTACGTCGGGGCAGCTTCAGGAGACCCAACGAGTAACCAGACGACGAGTGTTATACCACTCCTTGAGACCAACCTCCACCCTCTCGAGAACCCCGGTGCTCCTGGGTTGCCACAAGCTGGCGGGGCGGACATCACGCTTAACCTAGCCCTCGCGTTTGATATCACCAACTTCAGATTCACAGTCAATGGCGCGTCCTTTATCCCGCCCACCGCACCAGTGCTCTTGCAGATCTTGAGCGGAGCCAACTCGGCGCAGAACCTGCTTCCTTCTGGGAGCGTTTATACTCTCCCACCGAATAAGGTCATCGAGATAAGCGCTCCGGCCTTGGCAGTCGGTGGACCTGTACGTATCGTTCTTTTTCGTGACGCACTCCCAGGCTGACGTTTCGTGCCAGCACCCGTTCCATCTTCACGGTGTAAGATGCTTCTCTACTTGTTCGCATACCTGGTAATGAACCACTCCTCTAGCACACTTTTGACGTCGTACGAAGCGCAGGGAGCACCGAGTACAACTACGCGAACCCAGTAAGTCCTCCTCACTTCCTTCTACGGTGTGTGATAACTAACTATACTCCCCAGGTCCGTCGTGACGTCGTCTCGACAGGTTCTGGCACTGACAACGTTACTTTCCGTTTCACAACGGACAACGCCGGACCCTGGTTCTTGCACTGGTGAATATCTTACATCGGACTGAAAGATACTACGAATGCTAACAATACTGCGTCAGCCATATCGACTGGCATCTGGAAATGTGAGTCCTCATTCATTTCCGGTTATTTCCCGTGCTAATATCCCTTTCCTAGCGGACTCGCTGTCGTTTTCGCCGAGGATGTCGCCACGATCCAGACGCAAAACCCACCGAGTACGAAGCATTTTTTCCTTCGTCTCCGACCATGAGAGATACTGAGAAACAAATTTGACAGCTGCCTGGGACCAACTCTGTCCGATTTACGGGAATCTCACCTCCGACCAACTGTGAACATAACTTATCCTTAAGTGTTCTGATTATTCTTATTTTTTCTTCTTCCGTGGACATAAGATAAGTTTATTATTTATGGTACATCTTGACAGACGTCTTATGTATTATACCACTTCGGTCACCGACGAATGTACATTGTTCTACTTATCAAATTAAATATGGGTTTCAAGTTATGTCGCCAGGAGGGAACGATATATCTTCCGGTTTAGCTCACTTCATGAATAAGAGCTTAACGCCATTGCCCGAAACCGCCATACAAAACCGATCTCAAACAGAAGCCCTGGAAAAAAGCAGCAAAGAAATGCCTTGCACGACATCTATGGCCAACTTGGGGGTCGAACCCAATACCTTCGTGTTAATATCAGCAACGTGCAGAATTTCTATTAGCACAAAGCTTTTAACCGGTCAACTAGTCGACCAACATCAGTGCTTTATACATCCACTGTAAGATGCAGCGCTCTTATGAAGATGCATCTTCCGGAGGAGTTGAGTGTTTGGAGCTAGGAACGGCAGGTGCCTCCAGGAGAGCATCGATAGAAACGGTAGCTCACAAGTCACATATAAAAGGGAACCTTCACCCTGGTAAAAAGGAAATAGGGTCTCTCAGTAGTTGGCAATGCCGGGACCGAACCCTTAGCACTACACCTGACAAACACAGTCATTACACGAAAGAGTATGCAAATAGAATGGTTCATTCTCTCACTGACTACCTAACGGTCCTCCGTCTCTGGGAACTTTGCGAGACGCCGCTCCTATTCCGCCTCAAACAGACAGCCAAGGTGCATTGAAAGTAGAAAGCACAGAAACCGGCCGAACCTGCCCGTTACTCGTAGCAACCTTGATCAACAGAGAGTGTCGACCACCACACTAGCATTGATACATCCCCAGGTCTAAAATTTCCACCGCTGTCACTGTGCAGAGAAAAGCTATTGGATAGCCGCCTCAGAAATAAACATGAATCGGATGTTATCAGTCCTGAGGATTCTGTGTAAATATTAAAAGCATATGTATTGCTAGCTGCTTCCTGTAGTGGCCAACGTGGGGATCGAACCCAAGATAATGTTAACACCCAGCCTACTGAGCTAATCCGCTGACAATGAAGCGCTCTATGCTTCGCCGAACGAAATCGCCGATGGGATGAACCATCGAACGCGAGATATCGACTTCGTATCCATCCAAACGACGTCAAGTTTATTATTTATCGTCGAATGTCCTTCTCAGCAGTTGTCACTACGAATGGGTACTTAAAGGGAAAGATACGTCTTCCAGGGGATTTGATTCTCCGTCAAGAAGGGCATGTTATGAGTTGGTTATGAGTGAAAGCCTTCGCCGGTCACCGGTCACCTCTGATATGTGTCAGAGGAAAAAACGAAAATCTCCGGTCAAAATGACCAATCTACTCAAACTGTCATACCGCCGACGGGGGTCGAACCCATCTTATGACACCCAACCTCCTGGGCTGGTCGGTCGGGTATTCACATTTAAAAAGCGATAGACACATCACTTCGAACATGCTGGAGCATCGAACCCCTTCAACGTGAGTTCAAAACTGTTTGGAGTATCGTGCTGATCCTTGACATTTCACCAGCCTATCCACTGAAAAAACTACATTGAAGTACCGCCTTGGCCTGAGATGTAAGCAAAAGCAAACGGGGTCTCCTGTTCAAAAGAAAGCGCTCTATGATCTCGTATTGCCAATGCCGGGATTGAACCTTGAGCATGACACCTAACCGAATCGACCAGTCGACGGACCTTTGTTCTGTCCTGAGAACTCACATAGTTCTCGGTCTCATCATCGAAACAGGTACAAGGACGCGAAAACACGGGTGGAAAAGAACTCGTTATCGGCGACTGACACTCGTGATTGAATCCGCAACTGACAGGTTTTACTCTGGAGTCCAGGGTTGATATAAGAATGCGTATACTGAATGGATCGAACCTAGCAATTACAGGGCCCCCAAAGAGAGCAAGGGGAAAGAATTCTGCAGCGACGAACTCAGCATAAGAGCCAAAAGAAGGACTTGCTACTCTGATAGGCTAAAGTAGGGATCGAACCCAGCTAGTTTTGCGGTAACATCTAAGTAAGTCGTGCCTATCCAGAAGTGTTTACTTCCTTGATAAAGCCTCGATTTTGAGCACTCATCCATGCAAATGTCCTGAATTTTCTCACAGTCGGACCAGCTTGAAAGGCTTTTACTGCGAGGCGTTGGTAAGAACGAGAAAAAGGGTCTCGAGTCGCTGAATACAAATTAATCCACTGTCGATGCCGGGATCGAACCCAGGGCATGGCGGTCTACACTCTCCACTGTTTGCCCTCGGTTTTATTTCAAGAAGGTGAAGCTGATGAGTAAATGCATCGCCCGTACACAAACATGGTTATCCCGCAGAAAATACTTAAGTAGGCATACACCCAAATGACCAGCATGTAAACGAGATAGGTTCCCCGAGAACGGTTCGATGATGAGACCTGCTTCTTAATACATAAAGGAATCAAGGCCAAGGGACTTACAGGCGCAGAAACTTTCATTTGTATAGAAGAATCTTTTCGTACATTGTCAACCTGGGGGTGGCAACCATCTGAGGTACACCCTGACAAATTTAAAACGTTCAACCTCGAGGCTAGCGGACCTGGCGCATAAAGCGGCAAAGCCATGGGGACGTTGAGCATCGGGGATAAACGAATTTGATACAAAAATTCTACTCTTTCAAGATGCATGGCCAACGTGGGGATCGAAACCAAGACCTTCGCGTAATATGTCGATGTAGTAAATATTAGCACGACGCTCTAACCAGCTGAGCTAGTCGGCCGACAACTCTACGCTTCCGGTATCCCTCCACATCCATAGCGATTTCTGCAGTCTAGACCCATCCTCCGTTCCCCCCCGACGCACCTACTTGTCCACTTGACCCCTTCGTACGCTCTAGAATTGCGAAACCGCTGCTCGCATTACGATGAGCTCGAGCCCTCGATTCTCGGTCGTTCCATTCTATGGGTATATAAGGAGTCACGTATCGATAAGGGAGGATATCAAACACTTCATCGCGCTGTATCCACCTCCCCACTTTCGAAGTACGAGTACGAGTTCGTGTTATTTCGCCGGCGTCTACTGATGATAGATGTAGAGTCATGTCCGAGATAACGCGCAGCATCTGGGCCGTCGTTCTCATTGCTACCGGTGAGGGCAAGAAGCAGCGCTAATCTAACCAAAGGTTCTTCGCCTATCTCGCAGTTGCTTGCACCTTTGCTAACCGAGGACCTTTCAGGGCATTTTTCATTTATTCCAAAAAATCGCACCACATCACACCTTCCAACCCATGCCCCGGTCAATTATTTATTCATCTCGCATCCCAAGGACCGGTTCCCCCCCACTCATCTAAATTGGTACGTGGTACCCTTCCCCGCATTTCTGATCACTCGGGTCTAACGAAACCCCATTAGTACCACCAATACTTCTTACTCTGATATCCAAAATGTTATGTACAATGAGCGCGTGTATATGTACAATTATCAATAGCAACTCTAGCGCCAAGCTTGAACAAGAAGTCCGTGTGTAAACAAATGTGCGCGTGTCCTGAAGCCGGTTACGCTCTAACGATAGCGCCAAGTAATCTAAATTCGGCCACCACTTGGGTAATGCTAGCGGGCGTCGGAGGAAAGCGGGTTCGCCTCTGAACTGCATGCGATGCGCCCAGGTGAAGATAATTGGCAATCGACGGGGACTAGAACGACGCCAAGCTCCTACGCCCCCCGACGCCGGGACGTGGTGGATATTATTACAATCCCTGAATAATGAATGAACACCTAGTACGCATTACCTATAAGATATATATAATACTATACGAAGCGTCCAGTTTATATAGTATCGATGCGAAACCCAAGAATAAGAAAGAGACGTTATGCACTATGCCGATGATGGTGATGGTGATGATGATGATGCGGGCGGTGTTCACGCTGATGATCATAGGCAGCGGGCACAGGACTATCACGCCGACCGTGGGTAAAGGGAAACACCTTCTGCAGGAACGAACCTGACTGAGGCTGACGTTGCGGTAGCGGTTCTGAATCCGTCGATGAAGATGTGGAAAACACCACCGGTTGGACAGAAGACTACTCGAATAAACGTCAGATCTCAGGGATACACGAGAAGGAGAATACTCACTACGAGTTTTGAAGAACGGCCTTTTTGAGGGATTACTACGTATCCTCCCGGTGGGGGGCCGTAGGCTACATTGCCGCTGCGGTAGTACTGCGGTCGTGGTGGAGGAGGAGCGTACGGGGACGGCTGTGCTTGGTAATACGGGTTGTTATTAGGATAGCTTGCATAATAAGGCACTGGAGGCGGCGTAGGTGTAGGCGAGATGTAGAACGTCGAGCCGGAGCGGTGTTTTGAATGATGAGAGGATGAATGACGAGTTGAGGAATGACGAGTAGGAGAATGTGTGTGCCGCGATTGAGACGGGGGAGGAGCAGGGCCGTGTAGTGGGACTGGTGGGGGACGACGAGGAGGCGGCGCAGGACCATGGCTGTGTGGCGGCATGGGGCCCGGCACTGGAGCGTACAACGGTGTAGGTACTCGATGGTTCAAACCCCGGGTGAGCACCGGCTGAGGTGGAACATCGTCATCTCCAACATCCGAACGTGGAACAAAAGGCGACTTGAACTCGCAAGCGTGGGCCTCAGCATCATCGACCCACCGCGAGATACGGCGCATAGTCGCCTGGTAGCGCTCAGCAGCCTCTGGTGAAAAGTCGTATTCCGTCATGAAGAGAGTGTGTGAGGGAGGGAGAACAATAAAGATAATTGTAGAGAACGGCGGTGGTATATATATCAAGTCAAGGTTGCGTGGAAACAATTGCCTTGAGGCCCATGGCGGTTCTGTTGTAAAATGCGATCTCGGCTGTGACGCTTCTTATCTACGCGGCACGTGCCCGGCATGTGTCTATCCGCGGAAGCAGATTAGATTAAGACTCCGCGGTTCTTGACGCGCTTCATTTTGACTCGATTTTAACAGCTAACTGCAGTGCATCTCAAACAGGACTCTCTGGATACTGTAGCGCTATTATCTTTGCACGGATTAGACTCGCTCAGCTGGGCCGGCACCGGCGTCACATGCAATGACTCCAAATTTATTCATATCGTAGGGTCCCCGTCGGACGGGGCTACTAGTGAAAGCCACCGACGTGACATTCCAGGTCTCACGTTAACGGCCTGAGACGGAAGGAGTATCTGCAAATCCGGGTTAGGCCATATCGTCACACTCCTGGACCTAGACATGTTACCTCCAAAGTGACGCAGCATCACCTGAACTCTGCGTATACGTTATCGGTGTCTAACTGTACCTGACTCTGGGGTAGCTTAAAACAGGCGCTTGTAGGTCCTTCATCTTCTGGCACTTGCTTCGCTTCATTAATTAATCTCGCTCTTTTCTCGAAGCTCCGGCGCTTCCACAGCGGCCCATTCGATCCAGATACCTACGAAAGATGGCGACTCTGTTGCCGTTATCTCAATCCGTGGCGGGGATTGGTGAGTAGATGCATGTCTCGATTTATCCGGCCTTTTTATATTTATCGGCTAGCATGTAATTCTCGCCGTCTCAGCCCGATTTCGGATTCTGATGACGCATGATGTGCTACTCACTTGTCTCTGAGCGAACATGGACCATCAAAGCCTGATTATACATTCGGGTGATATATGCTCTAATCATCCTTTCCGGTTCCGCACGACAGCGATAGCGCCTCCGAGACTCGCATGATCATTGACGAATCGTGGGGTAACAGGCGCTTGTGGGTCCTTCATCTCCCGTTCATTGATATCGCTCATCTTCGGCAGTTCTACAGCGGCCCTTGCGAGTCACCACCCGTTCGAATAATTTCGTCTGTCAAGGTCTTCGAACGCCGCTTGTCAAAGGGCTATCTAATGCCATCCCAGCGTTTTTACATCGCCGTCTTATCCCGTACACTACGGAATCATCAACGCTCAGACACATACATATCGTAAAAGTATAAGCGCACCGCCTTCATCGACACTTCATTAATATCGCTTACCCCAGCCATTGCTCATTGACCTTGCGACTCATCCTCGTCAGGACCTCAGTTGTTAATACCGATGCTACTCCTATTCCATTTCATGTCCCCGATGCCTCCGGGGTAATAAGCACTTGTAGGTCCCTTCATCTCCTCTTCATTAATTAATCTCTTCATTGATTCGTTACACAGGAGCGCTCATGATTATGATACCTACGAAAAAAAGATGTATCACCGTTTCCCCCTCATAGATGCGTGAGCAAATGCACCGCTGTGTCCTCCTACATCTCACCAAATTTTTAACGCCGTTCGTCATAGAGCTCGAGATTCCCGAGTAACATCTCCTGTTCACCCTCTGCGATTTGCTGTATTAATCCTATCCGATTGCTCATGAACCCCTGCCTTCTACGCATTGATCCCCTACAATAATAAGCACTTGTAGGACCTTAATCTTCCACCCGCTTCTGTTCATTAATTGATCTTAAGGCCCCGGCAGCTATGTGAGCGAATACACTGTTCCTTTTGTCGGAGTCTCTTACATCTTTTCAGCGCTTATCATCATATCCACGATGCCGTCTCAGCCCGTGATGCTAAGGCGCCTCTGCGAAAGTCCCCGGGTACCGATATCTTGAGGATATACCAGCGCTTCAGAGTAGATACGTGAGAACATACACTGTTCTGCCTCTGACATTTTTTCAACGCTTGTCGCAAAGATATTATTCAATTCCACGATGCCGCCTCAGCCCGAATCTCTGCGCAAACATATCAGAATTCAATCGTCCCGGCGTACCGATTATCACACGTGAAAACAGGTGCTCGTGTGTCCCTCCATCTTCCGTTCACATTCCACGCCGGCACAATTCTAGGTCTCGCGACTCGGACAAGTAATCTTTTCTCGGCTACTAAACATACCTCCGAGTCACAGACACGCGTCTGTTTATCTTCAATAACGTACTTGCTCTCTGCGCTGGAAGCTTATCTGATGTGAACATCTCGAGGGTTTCCTATTCGCTTGTGTGTACCTTCTGAGTGGGTGGCCTACGGCAGGACGGAGCTCGCGTGACCGTCATATGACATTGACCGGAACCTTCAAACCGTCGACAGAACGTAACGACTTATATCGAGCCCAGAACCGTGAACCCACTCATTCGTTTGTACGCGGACATATATGTTACCGGTGCTCGGACCTTGCCCTCCGGGGAAACAAGCCCTTTATCTTCCTATCGCTCACTTATTAGTGGGCTGGCGACTGGGACTGGTAGTGATCTCGGTACCGCAGTATACTTTCCAGTTGACGCTGATGACGTCTTTTCGATTCTTCTATGTCCCGTGGGGTAACAAGGGTTTGAACTTTGTAGGTCCCTCTTCTTCCCTTCACTACTATCACTCATCTTCCGCAGTTCTGAAGACTCGGAACATACGTGCGAGGCACAGGACATGACCCTTCCGAATAGATTTGTGAGTAAAGGCATTGCTTCGTCTGTGTCAAATGTCTAAGCGCTCGTCGCAAGAATATCTGCCATGCTACTCGATTCTATCATATCTATGATCTTTACATCACCGTCTCGCCCGTGATGTACTATGACAGAGTTAGCCTCTGCGCGCAAACATACCAGAGTACCTGGGTATCGATATCTCACGTGGAAACAAACGCTCGTATGTCCTTACTCTTCCGTTCATTAATATCGCTCATTTGTTGAAGCCCTGGCGCGGCTCAAATCCAGGTCTCGCGACTCGGAAAAGTGACGTAGTTTCACGGGCACCAATCATAACTCCCCGAGTCAAAGACGCATGTCTGTTTACCTATATCTCTGATACTTCGCGCATGACCTGAATACCTCACACTCTCAAACACTTGAATCCATACGCACACATCTCGAAGTGGGGGGAGGGTCCCAGTTACATAACTTGCACAAGTCGCTGTCTTCTGAACTCGCACTTCCGGGGAATCTTCGTCGACCGGAACTTTGAAAGCTACGGTAGTGTGTTCATGGTTTTTTTGCTCTGCGTCACGCGGGTTGTGTGATTGTTGGAATGCACACGACTGTGTAGCCCTAGCTCCAGAATCCGGAAACGGAACCACATACATTACCAGTGTCTGATGGTCCCTCGTCTCGCAGGGAAACAAGCTTTTGTAAGCCCTTCATCTGCTGTTCATTGATATCACACATCGCTCTAAAGTTCTACACCATCACCCAGCCCGACTCGGATAATCATCGGGAACTATTTATACCTCCGAGTCAAAGATGATGACGCTGTGATCCATCCTTCCCGCAGTCGCGGCGATTTCTTCCTTTCTTTGTATCTTCCCCTTACCCTGAACATCAAAGCGGTGCAACGACAGCCCGAGTCTAGGATATCGCTATCGCTGCTGTTTTATCTATACAGCCCAATGCAACCGCTTCCTGCTTCTTTTTTTCCCGCAGTTATAATTAAGAAGCAAGATGATTCCCTAGGGTGCAGTGTTACTGTAAAGTGGACAGCATTTCGCAGCGAAGAACTCCTGATCGTCCCTTTCCCGTATCAATGCCTACCGGCGGTTCAGCGTCTATATCCATACCCACGTGAGGATCCTTAGACTGGGTAAATCTTCCTTTCCCCACAACGCTTTGCTTTCTCCGGATGCGAACCGGTAATCGGCATCCTAGATTCCCGTACAGCCATATCACAGGAAACGATTCATGAACCGCAGAGCCCAGCGCTGCTGGTAATAGACTAGCAATCGCCCTTCGTTAATAAGACTCGAATGATTGTATTGCGGATGAGACGCATTTTGTTTATTATTCCCCTTTTCGTTGGAACTTTCTCATGGGGTAACACGTTGTATAAAGTTTTCCAGAGTTTCGTTCTGGGGTTTCTCTTTGCAGAGGTCGCGAATAACAGCGAGGCGGCTCGTGAGTCATATGTGCCGATACTGAATGTCAAATGCCTAGCCATGCAGCATCCGCGCTTGTTCGTATTCCTTCCGCATTGCAAGCTGACGTTGCACCGGCACGTATGTCTCAACCTTCTCATTATCGAATCTTCCTCCACTTCCCCGCAGTTATAATGGGAGATGACGGACATTCCTTGGATGCGGTGCACATAGGAAGAATCTCTTGCGATGCAGCCTAACTCCGCCCGCGGCCCAGCACAGTTCACAGTTCTCCCCTTATGGTCCGAGCGTTCTCACTCTTCTCCGGGACGTTTATTTCCCACATTCATAATTACCGGATCTTGCTTCCATCATCATGGCGCTTGTTTTTCCTCAGAAGAGGGTCAAGTGACGAGATGCAAGCCAACCTCGCGTATCATTACAATTTCGATGTCTCCTTACTTGGAGTCAAGTGACCATTCGTTATCCGAATACTGAAAAAATCTTTTGAAGGAACCAGACTTGCATGTGTGGTTTTCGTACCGCACTTTCTCGTGACGTCGGTTGGACGTTGGGCGTGTTCCATCATATGCTCTTATTTGGCTCACCTACGGACGACTCGTATTAAAAAGGCCAGAAGATACCTGGGACTACATCGTGCAGGAAAAAGACTCGATTTTTCTTTTACCAAGTCGACCGGAGCGAGAAACATCGCACATTTCATCGCTGCGTCGTCTAACTACTGAAGCACGGAGAATATATGCGGGGAATCGATCTTTGCATTTCTGCTAACGCAGAGACTGTAGAAATAGTGTACTCTGTGCCCGATCATTCCCGCCTTGAGTACAAGTCCCCGTCAGTTACATTCTGCTACAAGATACCACCCTCTCCGGACCGGTGGTATCACTGATACTACCTCCTATACACGCACCGTTCTTGTTCCCGGCAGTGCCATGAGCACAGAGAACATGATGGTCCGAACTAAACAATGTCCCCTCGGAGCCTCCAACTTTCCACCTTCACTCGCACGTACCAGCTTCGCTTCCAGTGCTAGGACCTCGTCCATTAATCATCTGCATTCAATTCTAGACGTGACTTGTCTCTTGATTCGTGACTTTCTTGTTCCGATACTCTTGGACTAGAGGATTCCCACGTCCCAAGAGGCTCTTACCTTTTGGATTTCAGTTTTGACCTTTTCTTCTTCGACATACGTTTATTCTCTTCTTGATTACTGACTGAATTGAAACACAAAACCCACTTTCTTAGCCTAGGATTACACGAAATTGAACAGGTCCCTTCAAAACATGGTGGCTTCGTTTGCAAGTAGTACAATTTCGAACAGACGCCGATACGTTTCTGCTAAGGATCATTTTCGGCAAATAAAACACCGTTCCATCCTTCCGTTAACTAGGGTTTACTTACATGAACCAGAAATGCCTCAACCAACTAACCGATGTATGTCTGCATCCACCTGTACGTCGTACCCTCGGATCTAGTATCTTCTGCTTACAGTCTATTCTTTAAATAATTCACACTAACAGCACCGGCTACCTTGGTCCTGAAATTTGAATACTCGACAAACATCGTTAGCCAACTCCAAGGGGTGAAAACAGTCCTGGGCTGACTCAAGTGTAAATGAGGCATTGATGCCTGTTCATTGCTTTCCGTGCGCCTCACGTTGAACTGCCTCCCCAAAGATATGATTGAAACCAGAGTTAGTGCCTTCTTGGTGCTCCACCTACGAACACTAACTAAATGTAACTGTAGGTCTCGACTTCGAGGTGATGTTATCCTGTACGTTGGTGGTCCTGTTCAGTGTTTACGTCGATGGCGCAGCATTCTCAAGAGATACATGGTGTGGCTATCCAGGGAAGTAAAGGAAATTTACGCTCCGCGCCGTTTCTTTTGCAAAATCTCGGCGGCTCTCCTTCCATTTTTTTCTTCTTCTGGGAGACGCGGCACGCCGGTGGGTAGGTTGACTCTTGAAGACGATTCTGTAGCCTCTGGAACACCGACGTCGCCACAACGGCTTGCCGCTGGCCACACCCATGCCATATGTAAATGTTCCAAATTTACAAGGACTTCCTACTAGTCTCCGTCGGTCGGGGAATACGTACTCGTGAGAGCCACCGACGAGAGCGGCGACACTTCTACAGTCTCATGTCAATGTCCCTGAGCCAAGGTCATTGCAATCCTGAGATTAAATGCTCGTTGCTCCAATGCTGTTAATGGACGCGGCGAATCCCGCCTTGTCAATGATTACTGATTCATCCCGCCCGGTCATGGGACTTTTCTACTGCGCATTGCGCTCTTAATGCCACTGTACTCTTGGGCGCTTTCCGGCAGGCTATTTAATTGCCGTCTAAAGCCTAAATCTTTCGCATCTCTAGTATGATACTATCCAAATTCTATAAGCTATGACGCATGATATCAGAACGGTAGTAATCACAACATCGACTTCCTGTTGCCTCCTTCCAGCGAACATCATGGTGGTCCGTGGATGCTGTATCTGGGCCCTTCTTCCTGGACTGACTTCTGTTCATTAATAACGCTCATTACTTCAGACCCCGGCAGTTTTACAACAGCAGCTTTTTATACAGGGTCAACAGGGTACCGATGCTCTAGGCCTTGCGACTCGGAATTACTCAATGTAGTGATCCGGGACTAATCAATGATGGTGGCACTGTATTCGCTTGCACCGCAGTGGAGATCCATGACGCGGCTGCCAGTGCATGATTGCATGAATCTGTTCCTCTGATAGAGTCATATCCTCCCAGCTGACGCGACTTGCTGAGGCTATTCAATACACGTAGATTGTATCGTGGTCGAAAAAGTACAAAGTGTGTCGTCTGGACAGCTGGGAATAATGCAGAAATGACGCGGTTTGGTTATTTGCATTCAATTTTCTGGTCTCGTGCCATGGTCCGCTGTTCTACGTTGACTGGGCTCTCGGAATACCCTTCCCGGGAAGTGACCTGAAATTGAATGCAACTTCGTCTGATTCTCTGACTCGAGGTCATTAATTTCCGAGTCCTTCCCCCTGAAACTTCGCCTTTCATTTAAACGCTACAAATTACTGGAAGTTAGGAAAGGAGGCGCTAATACCGGTTCCCGAAGTACTCGGATTGTCGGTTGCTGGTTCAGTTGAATCAGTTACCCATGTCGCCGGTTACTTCTCAATCGCTACTAGAGCCTATACAACTCCTCTGTGGAAAACGAGACCTCAAATTGTCCGTTTGAACTTACAATGCGAAATATGAGTAGAAAGACAAGGTAAAAACACACTCTTCCAAAGAGCGGTGAAAACGGAATGAAAAAGGCGTCCCCTGCAGTCAGCACAAATGAAACTGCTTTTCGTTCGGAGAAAAGAAGCTGTTTTCGGTACGAGAAAGGAGCATTACCTAAATATCCAGTTTTTGAGGCATAGGACATACTGTAACATACAAAAGTAAAGAAAAGTCGCGACATTTTTTAGAATGCCTGTTCCGTCCTGAAAAGGAACTGGGACAATCTATTTTCCACAGCGCGATCAGTATCTACGACTACTTCAGTCCCTCCCTTACTACACTACCCCCATCCTGATCAGTGATATCCCAAAGACGAACAAAAAGTCGAACGAATCACAACTAGCCTCCCTTCCCCCCTGTCCCCAAAGCGGTGTTAATGTACCTCTTCTCCAGGAAGCAACCAATACGCCTGCTTCCTCATAGGCATAATTAAAAGATCTTGCTTCTTTGGAACTTGTTTTCTCCGAAAGAAGGTCAACTGACTATCATGGGCATTAGAAGTCCGGTATCCAAGTGTCACTCATATCAATACTTACCGCGCTTTCATTTGTCTCGTGGCCCAATGACCTTTAGGTAGCGCTGAACATTCTTTTCCTGCACGAACAGTTGTTGAACATATGGTTCCACGGACTCGCACGTCGTCCCCGATTTTTCTCTTTGTCCTAAAGTAGGGGTCCAAGTTAGCTGGTGGAAACGACTTGGAGGGATTATATTTCAACGACTCTACCAGACTGTGCGGAGTACGCTCATGTCCGAGAACAAGTGAACTTTCATTAAAGTGATGAATGGGAGATGAATGGGTGGTCACGGGCTAGTCGAGCATCTGTCGAGGTCAATTCTATCTCTCGCCGAAGCCCGAGCACGAGACATACCAGTTCCATTCTACTGCTACATCACCCTCGCTAAGAACGCCAGAGTCAGTGAAATCTCCTCGTGTCCATGTTGGTGACGCCCCCGTATTTATCAATCACAGAGCTCTTGCAATAAAACGGCGGCCTTCAAGACATGGTTCGTTAACCGTCGCGAATTAAGTGCACTTATAGAAGTAGAAGTTAGAACACACCTTCAAGCTTAGATGTGTTGTTCCAGGTGTGTCTCGTCGTCGACGGTGTTATGTACACGAGCGAAGTTATGTAAAGCGAGCTCTTGAAGGAGAGTACTATATCACACATTCGTACCTACCTACCAAGGCTTCTTGATTTAAAGGAGTTACCACGGTTGGTCTAGTCCCCGAATGGTGCCCTCATGCATCGTTTAATTGCAGAGTGGGGACCGTTTTAATAACGATCCTAGGATGGAAGGTAAGATGAGAGTCAGTACGAATAGTTTGATATCGACAGCCAGTCGTCGAGCTTCACTTATACTGGCGGCTGGAATAGCGCAGCGCATCGATCATGCTAAATTCAGCGAAATCAAGTCGAAGGAGATGTCGCTGAGACTTCGTCTCGCTTGCCGTAGGAACCCTTTTCCGCTCGGGAAGAGCTGACAAGATGGTCGAGAATAGTCACGAAAGACAACGCATGAAACGTGATGGTACCACACAGAAACACGGAATGTAATGGTTATCCACCTTGCGTTGCACGGCTCCAAAGCAAAGTAGATAAGGGAAAGGATGGAGCACCAAGAAAAGGTACTCCTCATCCTGTACTATCAGATTTCGTTCGTACCAAGAACACACGTAGGGACGTAATCTGAACTCCTCTTCCCAGGGCCAACTGATCAGCGCATCGTTCCTGCAAGATCTAGTTCCGAGCTCGAGAATTCCTGGCATTAGAAGTCCCCAGCAGCCCCAAGATCCTCGCAATCTCGCCACACGATCCCAATCTCGCCAACAGGGCGACCGGGTTCCGAATGCACCCCTCGAGCTGTACTGGTGCACAATCAAAATCGAATTAGATAACAAGAAAGCACAATAACAATAAGTAGATTCTACACCTCTACCGGTCCCCATGATACACATACGGCGCTAATCGTACATTCTCATCGAAGCTTGTCCTTGAATTGCTGGTCAACGGGTACTCGCCCGCACCCGTCTCCCTCGCAAACGAACCTGTGTCCATATGTCAGGTTTAATTCTATCCCCTGGGTGTGGACTACGTGCCGGAACTGAGGTTGTTGTACGGCGTCGTCCGGGCGCCGTTCAATCCAAAAGCCTGTGCAAAGTCCGCCTGCGGGACGAGATCAGCTGCGGATATGGAGTAACGGAAAACTGCGTACCTTGTCTTGGCGTGGTCCGTGCGCCCAAGGCTTGCCGGTCAAGTAGTCGACGAAGAACTTCAAAGAGAGCCCGATTTCATGGAAAAAGTCGGCATAGTTTATCGAGTCCCAGATGGCCCGCCACGCGCCTGCCACGCGGGGCTTTTGGGTATATTCGGCAGGGGTGTAAGCCCAGAGCATCAGCGCTGAGAAGAATACCATCTGCGGAATCATCAGAGATTGGGAATGGAAGAGAGAGGTGAAGGTACCTCAATGCAGATGGCAAGCGCATTCAGCCCATTGGCAATGTTGGCTGCGGTCCAGTATTTTGTGGCGTGGATAGCACGGCCTTCGAGCCAGCTGAAGATGAACTCCTGGTACCAGGGAAGCATGACAATGAGCTTGATGCACAAGAACTTGGCTAGGGGTCGCCGGCCCACTAGCTCTTCCTTGGTGAGGCCGTAGAATACGAGGAGACCATACAACGCGACGCTGGACTATCGTGAGAAGGATAGGAAACGGCGGAGAAGATACGTACGATATACTGATGAAATCAACAATCTCCAGGTACGCATTCGCGTAATGAAAATCAAACCCCTCGCTCTCACACAGCACGTTGTACTTTTCACAGACAACTCCCACGATCGAGCACAATGGCCGTATGATGACGTACTGCAGCACGGACCACTTGACGGTGTACATAAAGTACGGCTTGGTCGGACGGTAGCGCCAGTAGCAGAACGGCATAGGGAGCTTGTTCTTGTCCTTGCGAACCATAGCGTTCTCTGCAGAGTGTGCCGAGCCAGTCGAGGCGACATATTCGATAAGCAGGAGCAGGAAGGCGGATAGGGTGACGGCTTCGTACGCGACCTCGATGAGAGAGTAATAGGTATATGATCGGAAGAAGCGGTACGAAAAGAAGGAGATAATGGCGTAGACCGCGGGCATGTAGACGATTCTCAGGCTACAGACGATTTAGTACGCGCAGTGGCAGTGAAAGGAGAACGGACATTTGTCGTTGTTCATTAGGGTTCGAATAATGCTTAGCATGCTTTATCGTCGTCACCAGCGTGATAATCAGGGTCTGCAGCTCAATCAGGAAAAGTTGCACCACAGGAAATTGAACGCACCAAAACACTGCAACCTCCAGCTATGGCCCATCCTATCCTGTGAGCGTCCCAATTGACCCCATCCGAGTCCCAAAATGAAGACTGGTCGACAGCGTCTTGGTTTTCTGTAGAGCAGCCCATGCGAAGGTGGTCGGCTGTGGTTGTCTTGAGGGGTATAAGTACCTTGTCTGGTCGACGTGGCTGCCTGTAGACTTGGATGAAAGAGGAGTGGAGTGGAAGGAAAATGCGATGCTGCGGTGAGGACAGCGACCGCCCGAGAACTCGCTAGTTGGTGATGGTGATGACGTGAAATTCACAGAGCCACGTGGTCAAAGAAAACACGCTGTCGGCAGTTGCCTTGGCATTGAGGGTCTGACATCATCATTGCCGCGAACGTACGATACATAAGAGGCGGGAAGCGAAGAGAATTTGGATGTGTGAAAATTACGCGCTTTGAAATTGGACTGCGTTGGGATTCGCAGCTGTTCTGCGGGAAAATGCCAAACTAGCCAATATAGCTGAGCTCGGCGTCGTCGGCGGGGTGTTAGGAATGCAATGCGGGATGTCGATGAACCAGAAAACTTCGCATGTTGAAGGAGGGTCAATAAATCGGACCAATCAGACGTTCTATGAAACGGGAGGAGAAACTTCTCCTTGTCCATCAACACGCCCCTCTCCGCTTCCTCCAATACGAGCCTCAGTATCACACGAAGACCAATGGATGCGCATCGTTGTGGCTCACGATGACTTCAAGGTCGTCAACTTGAATCTCCTTCCGGAGTCGTTCCGCCAGAATGGGAAGGAAACCGCGTTCCGTGTTCGTGTGACCGCCTACACGAAATTAATTGACATTACTTTCATTTACATCGACACTTACATAAAATGACGTGTTTGCCAGCAGTAACTGACGCCAATACCTCATGCTGTGAACGAGGTATCAGTACGAATGTCGGCACATGTGGAAGAAAGACGAACATGGGACATCTCGCCAGTCAAATACATGTCAGCGTCGCCTCCAACGAGCATCGATCCGCCTGATCCCGCACATATGGCTACTGTTCGAACATTGCCAGTGACTGAGGGATACGCTACTTGAACTGAGCTCATGCATCAGTCCACTAGAACGGCGAGGATGGAACGGAAATCTTACCTTGCGACAAGCCAAGGTGCTTTTTAATCCTATCCACGAGCTGGTTCACCGGTAACGGTTCATCCAGAACTACCAATCGTCCCTCTGCGCCCTCGCTCTTCCCATTCGCGTCAAGCTTCTCGCCCACCAACGCGCCCACCTGACCTTTACCAAGTCCTTTTGCTAGCCAGTCGTTCACGCCTCCCCACACAGAGTCCAAAGCCGAGTGAGGTGAGAATACAGAGATACCCTCGGCTGCACAACGGAGAAGCGAGGCTTGCAGCGGGTTGGAGAGGGTCAGAGACTGGATAGGTCGGAATATGGGTGGGTGGTACGAGACAATGACAGGCGCTTCGAGTGAGATACATTCCTCGACGACAGAAGGAGTGAGACTAAGACAAGTCAGGGATCGTAATAGATATAAAGAACGGCAGATACTCGATGGTCAAGAGAACGCGATTATGATCCTTGAAACGGTGCGAACAGGATTCTAGCGATGCCAATCAGATACCAGGGGCCGAATCCAATGATGAACATACCGAGTAATAGTCCAACCTTTAACGACATAAACATCGAAAAAGCCAGTCCTAGAAAAGGCGCTTACATTGTCCCATTTTTCTGCTAGCCGTAGGGGTGCGATGTTCTCCATCGCCCTGCAAACGGTTTTCACGAAAGGAATAGACATGTTCGGCGAAGACGAGGCCAAGGTGATGAGGGAGAGGATGACGTCGGAGGATAAGAAGCGTTGCTTGTTCCTATTTCGCTTCATGCCGCACGTGGGATATACCCGGGCCGATCTGTGCCGCTAAGAGTGGACAGAGGACAAGAAAGAGGTTCACTGACTGGAATCGCAACACGACCAGCACGGCTTCCAACCAACTAGTGAATTACCTGAGCATATTACCACCGGTGGCCATCCGGAGCCCCACGTAGAGATACTAAATAAGGCGTCTCTTTCGATGGCTTTAGGGTATCTAGTCTTGAACTGAAGGACATTTTGTTGCCGCTAGAATCTCAGAGTCGGCAGCAGGTGCGCGCCATTATGGATTGAAATGGTTACCTCAAGGCTGCATGTTAATCATCAATCAGACTCTCTCTCCTCGGTAAAAGACAGCCGAAGACAGCTTGCAGCGACAACCGGTAAGCAGCACTTCACATCTCTTTGGCATCGAAGAGAGTAGCAGATACAGAGCTGAAAGAGCAAGCTTTTGATGTACAGGCGGGGATTGATACCGATTGTCGAAGACGCGTAATGAAGAACAATGTAGCTCGCGACAGTACCTGAGCTCTTGATGACGAGGAACGCGTAGTGTACAGCGTCGAGTCTTCGACATAATGGACAACACATATCCTGGCAGCGTAAAACGCAAACGCCTTCAAGAACCTTGCGTGACACGTGAAGGCCACTGTTCCTCTCTCATCTTATAATAGCAGAGTGGGTGAAGAACCGTGATACTTCTAGGCCGAGGATGATACCGCAAGATATTGTGTCCTTATTTCGCCGGAGGAGGGATGTGATAGCCAACTAAGCCTTCTGCGCTGGAAGAACTTTGAACTTTTGAGATTGGCGCGAGCCTTAGAGTCTTACTCTATCCAGCGCCGGGCGACGTAAGTGTATCCCTCGCATTATCTTTTGGTATGCAAACTATCTCGTTTGTCTAGGGTCTGTCCAAAATTACCTGTCCCTTGGTTCTGCGGGATTCGTTTCAATCGGACCTGCGTGTCCTAACTCGGAGGCGCTTTGGCTAAAGCTACTAGTTCTCTTCTTACATGCCTTCGACACGTTTACTGGTATCAGACGAGCGCTGATTTGCTAACTGCATCTCCCCATATTTTCTTTATGCATATGCTGGCGGCGGATCCAACGCATTTCCATGAAATCTCTCTGCCTCCCGTTCTACGATGATCTGCTGAACCTGAGTCCTCAACCTCACAACCTCAGCCACTACGTCCAAGGCAGCCTCCTGTTGCGGCGCAACCTGGGGCTCAGAATTATCGACATGCACAGGTGTTCCGACTCTAGGTCTCCTTTCTCCCTCATCTCGGGTCGGATTTCCCTCTGGATTCTGTTCGACTGTCTCCTGACTTCTGTCTCCCAAGTCTGGCGCCACCCCACCCGGCAGCATGGGAGTGATGGCTTCGTCGTTCTTATTTGTAACTGGCGGAGAATGCGAATTTAGCTCAGGTATTATCTTAAGGTTGGGTGATAGACGGTGCTTCAAGTTCCGGTGCCGATGTCTCCGCTTGCGTATGAAGAGGAATGTACCCCCTCCGAAGATGATCAGTAGGAACAACAGGGATCCTATTACTGCACCAATAATGACGGGTGTTTTATGATTTCGATGGACCGAATTTGAACTCCTACGATAATCATGAGTTCCATTGACTGAATAGATGGATGACGCACGGTGGGGCAGTTGCAGGACTTTGTACTGACTGTGTGGAGAAATGAGTCCTACGATGATTATGAGATGGTTCGACTACATTAATGGATGAACGCACGGTGAGGCAAGTGCAGTACTCTGTGCTGATTCCATGGAGGAGCTGTTGAAATAGGGATGTTGAGCGACATCCCCGAGTGCTATGATGGGCGAAAACAGACCTATGCAGCTGTCTGGTCTCTGTCACGGAAGCGGTTGATGGATTCACAGATGCTGAGGGTACAGTCCTATCCCACACCAAGAGAGTATAAGCATCCCGGTATGACACTGCATGAATATGATGTTACATACACTGACGATGATGACACCGTACTACTTTCGCTGCTACCGGATGCAACATCGAATGTCTGGGAGGTAGCAATGATGTTGGAGTTTGGGTCGAACGCTCTAACAGAAAATAATCTGCGGTTGAAAAAGATCAGTGAGTAGTGCTTGTTGGAAGTTACTAGGGACGCACCCCGGTATAGGAAAATCCACATCGAGCGTCCCATCAGATTGGGTGGTTTGGGTTGATGCGACGAACTCCTCAGATTTACCCTGTATTGTCGCAAAACGTATTTCGCCTGTATCGTTCACATCACGATGCCAGGATAACGTTATAGGCACCCCGGTAGTCACAGGCCCTGGATAGTTGTCAAAACGAAAGCCGTGCGAAACGATAAAATGAAGGCAAGATCTACAGTCCTACATCTTTAGCGTCTACTACATAGTAACATGGGGAGACTTGACTCACAAAACAATAAAGCGCAGCATCTTTAAGAGTCACTTCACCTCGAGGAGATATCGCGGAGCAGCGATCTCACAAGAGCAATGCCCGTCGCTGGGGAGAGAAGGAAGGACATTATAAGCGCGCTATACCTGTGTCCAGCTTAAGGGGAAACATCGGATCCGTCAGTGGTCAAGGAGATGAATGGATCGATACATCACCATTCAGATTAAACCTCGTGATGTTAAAGTCCAGCATTCAATAATCACGATTCAGAACAGGCAACAAGACGCCCTTTGTTGTTAGGATACAATCATACAGTGAATGCGGAAGACTAGCCGCAGATTCGTTAATCTGACTTGAAAGTTGAACTCGAGCTTAAGCTCTAAGGGTGATGTGTATGTTTTTTGACAAAAGTAGGGCTAGACATGTACTGGATGCAGTATCGATTACTAGGATATCGAGCACGGAGTCCTGCGCCTGAATTCTAAGAATAAGGCACCAGGTCAGCATGCTGTACACAGCATCAGATAAATCATAACGGACGGTTGACAGACGGATCAGCATCTTTCGTCATCTGCTTCGTTTCCCTTGGGTCGATCCGGTAGCATGTCTATTACTACAGTGTCTTCTCCGGCTGAATTTTGGTGGCAAGCCATGACGCAAAGGCTCATACTGCACGGTTGCGTACGTCTCGCGGAGTTGCGACACTTTGCGGGGCACTATGAAAAGATTAGTAATGTAATTTTGGTAGAAGTAAGTGTCATTTGATGAAAACGGAGAGTAATGATGAAGTCGTGTCAGCACCTAATCCGGGACACGGGGAGACATACAGAAATATGTGCACCAGCGCCAAACGATAGCATGGAAAGACACGAGGGCGCAATGACATGTCAGCAAACGATGAAACGAAACCGACACAAGAGGCACGAGTGCTATTGGGGAAATAAATGGACCAAAATCATAGCACGAGTCATGAGTATCGCTTAGCAAAGGACTGTATCATAATCATAGCACGAGTCATAAGTGTCGTCTGCGCAGGAGATGGGCCGACGGAAACAAAAGGCATGGGGCCATGATACGAAATCCATGGCGTTGAAGTTGCGTCTCGTGGACGACGAATACCCTGTGCGATGCGAAGGCGATTGGAAACCTCGTTTGCGGCACAAGGCTGGGATTATAGCCGGCTTGTTTATCGCAAAGAGATTCTAGTCCTGGGTAGGCCTTGAGATTCAAGCTGTTATTCTGCCAGGCCTGATGGAGAAGGACGTAGTCAGGTGTTGATGGTCCCGGCATGAGTTCTTGGATACAGAGTGTCCGTATCGTACTGAGCGGAAAGGGTGTGAGAGTTGTGCTCCGGGCCTAGCGGGCCGCCGCCCAACTTTGCATTGTTTGAACGTGTTAGTCTTCAAAGACTCAGGCTTCTCTTCACCTCTACCATCCCTGACCTGTATAGCCCTATTCGATGACTACAAACGTGTTGGAAACTAAATGCTGTGAACCTCGACGCGCGACAGTAGCGATTATATGGCCCAGTACTCAGTGTTGGAAGATAGAGGAACCGAATTACAGTTACTAGAGGTGCGTTGGACTAGCGATTCCGCTCTTGTCGCATAGCTCACTGCTGTGCAGGTATCGGCGAATGATGTTGCGCTGTCTATCTCGCTGGATGAGTCATTGTCTAGGGTCAAGAATCGAAGGACGCTGTCCTGCTACCTAAGCGCCAAGCGCCGAGATGCAACAACTTTTGCACCTAATTCAAATCGCACAGCTCCTTCAAACCTGGACATCACCGTGCGCGTACAGTCAGCTCTGCTAGGAACCCTTTTCTCGAACGACGCGGGCAGCATATTCTCTACGCGAATCCTTGGCCGCGGCTCTGACCCACATCGAAACGATACCAGGACGAGAACCGGAATCCAGGTGCATGTTGTCCTTCCACGTCCGGTTACTCTGAACTGACGAGATGATCCCTTTCCAGGGCCATGATGATGCACTTCGCTAGAAGACTATTTCGAGTGGGTGGGAAGAGGATTATAAGGTACGCTCGAAGAACTGGTGATTACGACATCGGCAGCATCGTCGTCGTTACCTGAGAGTCGAGTGATGTAAGTCTCTGTGATATTCACCTATCGTGCGTTGATTGATTTGTTTCCTTCAGGCCCGTAGCCGTTTGTTGCCAGTGTGCGCATATATCGGGCGTTCAGAACGTTCAACGTTCAGTACTTTCTGGAGAGATTGCCGGAACGGAGTCTCGTACTTTCTTTCTCGCTGCTCCATCGAAGTACACCATCACGCCGCCGAATAACCGGATGGCCCTACGACTCTGCTTCCACGAGTCGCGTAGGGCTCTTTTTGACATGTTCCTGTCGGTTGTCCGACATCACTTCGGAATTGCCTGATCAGCCAAACCCGAAGTTTTATAGGAACATGCGTGCTCCACGTAAGTCGTATTCCACCCGCTGTTTGTCACTGTCAAGACACATTTTAGCTAAACCCAAGCTTGAACAGTGTCACTACGTTTCAGTCTACGGTGCGCCACTTCAACCGAAGGGAAGGGATATTTATGGCAAGGATGGTACGATCCCGTTCTCGTTCTCGTTCTCGGTTCGTTCGCTAACAACTCTGTGAAGGATCCTTGTAATGCCCTTATACCGGTTGCCCGCGCACTTTCGAGATCTTTACCCAGCATGATGCAATGAAAGTCCATTTCACGCAGCACGCAAACCAAAAGGCTGAAACGGAGATCCGAAGTCATCATAGTTATCACATTGAGCTCGAAAACGTGAACGGTCGTGCTTCTCTTTTGCCCCCAAGAAATATACCGCTGATCAGGGTGATGCACTACCAAAACCCGGTGCGTTTCTCTTTCCTTCGTTTCCCTTTGCCACGTCGGTCTTACACGTTCATGCAGTAGCCAAGAAACAGCCTTCACCGAGACATAAAGCAAATCCCGACGCTCAATCTGTGCGCACCAAACGTCGAGGATCATCATCCGTCGCTCAGGAAACGTAACGCATACACTCTGCCCTCTTTTTCCCTATGGCTAACCGCTTCTTTATCCAGGCGAAACCTTCCCAACGCGGGGTCGCTCGTACCATATACGAAGTCACCCATCCGTCCAGAGCAGCCGTTCCCAAGGCGAAGACCGGTTCGGGTCTGACGCCCGAGACACATAGACCTGGTCGTACCATCTATGACGTCCAGCATCTTACCGAAAGCAGGAGTCAGCGTTTGGCGGGGAAGAAAGAGGGTGACGCTCAGAGCAGGAGCAAGGGAAGGCGAAGCTCCCAACTTTCGCGTATGTTATCTTGTACTTCCTACTCTGGTACTCCTTTTCATAGTCTTCAATCCGCATGCGCTTTCTCGACGTACCATATTCTAGTGGATGACTTTCCTTAACGGTTAGGAACATAAAGTGATTTCTAAACCCTTACACGACCCTTGCGTCGACAGATTGGAAATGATTTAGATTTATTGTCCTAGACCGTAACTACATTTAGATTTGAGAATATAGACCAGGATTTGATATATGATTACCAAAAACAGGCCAATACCACGGACAGCCATGTACAGCGATGACGAGCAGCTCTTACTTCATCTCCTCACCCTAGAGGAGGAAGCTGCTATACAAGAGGAGCAGGAATACACTCTTGCTGCTGCGGCAGGCAGTTTCGTACTATATGGAGCAGAAGAATCACGCAGAATGAGGGCTGAACGCCGTCAAGAAACACGTCTCTACTTAACACGGTCTGAACTACTCCCTGATCCCCGGTCCAATACCCCCTGGCACTCCCTTTTTCAGAGCCAGTCTGATAGGGCTTTCATTACGACGATGGGCCTTGATGTTGGTGCATTTACTCGTCTTCTTGATGGTGGATTTTCCCATCGATGGAACACGAATCTCATTCCTCGTGCCGACAATCCCTCCACTGCTGTTCCTCGTCTACGGGCCCGATCTCTTGATGCCGCTGGTGCCTTAGGCCTCATTCTTCATTACCTGAACTCCACTATGCATGATATCAGCCTTGTGGAGATTTTTGCGCTGATTCCAACCACAGTCTCACGCTATTTGGCTTGGTCATTGACCATCCTACAAGACTCACTTCGGGAATTGGAGGAGGCCAGGATTGCGTGGCCAGAAGGAGAAGAATTTGAAGAGAACAACATGCTTATTCTTGCTCGGCATCCCTTGCTCACCGGCGCATTTGGTTCATTAGATGGACTGAATCTACTGGTTCAGACTTCAGTTGATCAAGAGATTGAGAATGCAACTTTCAACGGGTGGTTGCATGAACATTTCGTCAGTTCTGTCTTTGCTTTTAACGCGATGGGTATGATTTGTTGTTACAATGATGATAAGCTTAGTACTGATCCGAAATGTTCAGGGGAGATCATTGCATGCAAACTCAATGCTCCAGGCAGTTGGCATGACTCTCGGGTGGCCAAGCAAATCTACGAGAAGCTACGCACTCAAACACCAGATGGATTTTATCTTGTTGCCGACACCGCTTTTCCAAGAGGCACAGATCAGATTGCTGGCAGAATACGTGCACCTGTAAAAGATGGGACAAGACTTCCTGCAGATAATCAGGAGCGTCAACGACTCATGGCTTTTGATAGGCAGTTGTTATCATACCGACAAACTGCTGAGTGGGGCAATCGAGGATTGCAAGGGTCCTTTGGACGGCTCCGTGTACCGCTGCCAGTTCAATACAAAGATTTACGAGGGGACCTATTAGAGGTATGCGTTCGTCTCTTCAATTACAGGACCCGCACCGTTGGATACAATCAAATTCGAACCGTGTACATGCCAATTTGGAGAGATGATGGGCAGGAAGAAATTTGGCGAAGCTTCGAGAATGTTCTGTTCTCAGACCAGCGCAAGAATGACCGTGTTTCTAGATTTTATAATGTTGCATCTGAGTAATGAAAGTGTACTAGAGCATTCAATTGAGTAGGGATAAATGGATGTTTTACTATGTAGCTACTATTAGTAATCCTTGTCTTCATTCTCGGATCGTCGTGTGGAAGTAAAAGGACTAGAAGAAGAAGCGGGAGGGCTGTCAGTACCCCCAGAATGTT
>JAUEPT010000263.1:0-40195 GCA_030435635.1 Armillaria borealis | reverse complement strand
CAAGTAGGAGCTGACTTGGCCCCACTGTAGATCTTTGAAGCGTGACTAACTCGGAACACTGAAGCAGACACTTCGATCGATGAAGTAAGGAAATCAGATCACTGTCCCACCCTTTGTCCTCGAGGCCGGGATAAATGCGCATCCAAATATTCAGGACACCAAGAAGGGAAGTGTGATGTCGCGGAACACGGAGGAGCTAACTGGCCAAAGGGATAGGTGCAGCGACGTCAGGTATACAGGTCTCAAGGGTACCGCTCCCCATAAGATGCCAGAAACGGCGGAGAAGTGTTCAATACGGATTGGATTGCCCAAATCGTCGGCACTGCCGCACATAATTGTCCAATCAAACGGACGGACGAGGTCATCTCCATTGAATTCGAGCCTCTTGATCTGCGCCCATGGAAATTAGACTTCTAGGATCCACCCGCCTTGTATGGCGACAGTCCGCAACTGCGGAGCATGGGAGAACGCTAAACACCGATCTCCGTCTTGCATGTCTGGGAACACCAAACTAAGGACCCGCAACATAGGAACATTGTTCGCTATCTTTATCTCGAGAGAGCAAAGCATAAAGCGGGGAAGCTTGAGATTGGCCTCTTTCCAGCGGTCCGACGTGCTATAGAGGGCGAATATAGCAGAGGCATAAGAAATAGCATCGTATCCATCCTTGAAGTTCACGACGATGTGTAACAGCTCCTCGCCCGAGCGTTCTCTGTGCAGCCGCACCAATTCTGCGTTGACATCTGGAGAACAGCCGTAACCCACGTAGATGTTCCTCCATAGTGACGGCACAGAGAGCGCAATGTTTCGCCACCGGGAGCAAACGAGAGATATGTTGAGAGTCGTCGTGAAATCGGGATCGGCTCCCCAGGATGCCACTTCTTGGAAGATGAGAGAAGAATCTCGGTGGGGAGGCGTATAACGAGGGAGTTGGGGTAGCTGCGGTGTCCAGAGAGATATTTTTTGACTTGCGCCTCTTGCTTTTCCACCCTGGACACAATGCCACGTAGCCGAGCGAGCTCCGCTTGGTAGCGGGCTAGGTCACGTTCTGCATCGAGAATTTTCTGAGGAAATTGACTGGCTTCAGCGCTGTTAGGCGAGATGTGGGCACGAATATCGTCACAGGTGTGCGGTGCAAAGTCGAGATTGCACTCTGAACAGAGGGGTTGTTCGAGTGCTGAGTGATACACTGGCTAATCGGTCAGTAGACGTATCATGATGAGTTCAGTGACCTACCTTTTCTCCAACTTTGCTGAGTGATACCGAGTTCTGTTGTACAGGTGGCGAGACGATGACTGGATTGAGAAACGGGTTGTTTTTACACTCGCGACAAGTCACATCTCACGTGCATGAAACTGTCACGCTGCCGCAGATGCCGCCTCCTGCCGAAGTAGCTGGCCGCCCGTTCCAACGACTTCGACGGTACATCAGCCCATTACTATTGATCAATGGAAGGTGCATTACCATTACAGACAACAGTTGGTTACAGTTTCCCTTTCACGTCATCCGGTCCCTTCCAGACACCCGACTGGAGCTTCTCCCACCAATCCAAAATGGTCTGTACCACCTCGTCATGCCCGTCCATTACAGTTGTGATCAGTATGCTCCATGAGGTGCAAAGTGTGTGTCCCCGGGCGGCGGTTGCTCAGGGTCTTCGCGTATGATACAGCTTCATACCTAATAAAGATGAGCGAGGAAACTTTCAGTGGAGACACAACGTACACCGGCACAGTCCTGTCAAGCATCCCATGAATCGTTAAAACGTCGGTCGCTTGGGGAAACCTGGTTTCTACCAACGATCCGTCAAAATTGGCGAATGTATCTATGTCTTCAGGGTAGATCTTGATCTTGAAGGTCTTGAGGTTCAAGAGGTGGAATCCATCGTTGACGAAGCTTTCATTCCATTCCTTGGTCTCATCACTATCTATACAATCAGCGAGTCATTGTGAGCCGAGAAATTTCGCGAACCAGGAGAACCCTCACCGTAGATGCCCTGCGAAGAATACGTTCAGTTTGACATCTCCCTGCTGGAGCACGGAAGAACACCTACTCGCATTCGGTATCTACCAGACACATTTACGAAGCCCGAAACGGTTTTCCCTTCTCCAGTCGTACATAACCAGCGGACCGCGAGTATCGTACCGCGGGAATGGGCAATTATCAAATCGATATGATACCCAAAATAGGTTGTGAGGTATTCTGTGACAACATAGAGATCCTCGACGTCCTGTTCTAATGAGTTTTGGCGCCAGATACCAGGTGATTCAAAGCGCCCTCTGGATCTGGTTAGCTGTTGTAGTGATGAAAATGACCAAGATAGCTTACCGAAAATCGAAGCGAAAAGTGTCCATGGGTAGGGTGGTAGCAAGTCTCTTCAAGAAAAGGTAATCCTTGTGGCTGATGATGCTTTGATGAATACGATGTTCGACCCATCAGAGCACATAAGATACAAACCCGGCAGAACCGTGGAGAATCTACAAGGACAATTAGAAATATTTGGACCATTGGAGCGCTCTGTCACGGACCAAAGCGAGCTTCCTTCCGTGTGTCGACTTTCCGGGCTCCGATTGTTCCAATACGCCAGCGATTGAACTAGGCTCGCCTGGGTGTGGACTGGGAACAAAGACCTTTGACGCTACTCGCTCAGGCATTGCCAGATGGTAGCCGTTAAGCAGAAAGAACAGATAGAGGCAATAACCGGGGTAGAAAAGCCTATCTTTTCACATGGGCAGTCTGTCTGATGTAACTTTAACGGCTCCGGAAGATAGTGAGGCAATCATATGTGATACTCACAGGCAGTACGATATCATAGAGTGAGTGATAGTGAGGAGAGACCGGTAACGTTTTCATCTTTAGACGGCTGGAACCCTTTCTTGTCTGTTCATTGATGGGAGGCCGAGGTGTTACAAAAGAACCAAAAGGTGACTCCCGAGACCTAGTCAAGGATGTCAGACAAATAAGTAAGAAAATGACTGCCACGTACCGCTCGTCCAGCTACCATTCAACAACACATAACAATCCAAACCTTGGATCCTCTTATCCTTGGATGCAGCAATAATTCTCCACAATCGCAACGTTCTTTTAAAGAAAGGCCTCTAGTTCTGGTGCGATTGTAGGTCTGAAGAACCGGGGGGCGACATTGTTTCCGTTCACAGTACAGATATCATCAAACGTCGTCCCGAGTTCGCATTATCGGTACCACCATTGTAAATATCGATATCACAAAAATCCCCAGATTTCTCGCAGCCATTGGTACGGAGGTGAAGCTTGTACAGCGAGGAAGGCAAGAATCATAAAAAGTCGGTGCAAATAGTGGTCGTGGTTGTGGAAAGAATTGCAATTTGAAATTTAGGTTGAATTTACTTAGGCGCCGTTTTGAACCCTAACCCTAAGCAATCTCATTCTCGATTTCGCATTCTCCTTCCTGTATCATAACAGTGACACTCGCGGAATCATCAGCGGTGGAAAGGTATGTACAAAAAATAAAAAGTTATCGAGCCGCAGTCTTCATCCTCAGAGGCAATTAGGCCCTCTTCTCTACCTCTCCCTTCAAGTGTGGCCCGTGGGCACCATCACCCTGCACAATTCCCTCCGAATGCGAATCCAGTCCTCTGTCAGGGAAACTCAAGTTTGTCAATAATCTCCATGATAAGAGCCTGTAGAGAAGTGAGAAGCAATATGATACATGAGGAGGAAGCAGACATACGCAAACCGCCAACCCATACAGGACTGAGGACCCCCAAAAAAAGTGAACCTAAATATGTCATGATGATGAGCATACCTATTGAAAAGCATGATGACAAAGCCTACAAATTGCCGTACAACCCTAACGAAACTTTAGCATTACGCTTAATATCACCGTTTTCCAGCCATCTCTCAAGATTGAACGTATGGGCGTCCGCCCTGAAAACATCCTTGTTCCTGTTGTAACAAGCGATGGAGGTAATGATGCACGTTCCTTTGGGTATGAGCAGGTCGTGTAAGACCTTCCCAGATTTCATCATCATAGATTTGCTTAGAGGGAGTACATCGTCACGCGACGCGAATCTAGGACTGTTGTAAGAGATAGGGTGGAACCGCAGTATCTCCTTCAGAACTGCATTAAGATACGGCATGGCATCGAGATCTGAAGGGACCAAGTCACTGCAATTTGGAAGTGCCCGGTTTGCCCTGATCTCTGTGTGGAGCTTCTGTTAGACGACAGGAGCCTTGGTAAGCTCCAACAGAAGCCAGCTTAAGGTGGTGCCGCTGGTCTCGTGGCCGGCGAAAAGCATACCGCTAAGAGGACAGGGTAAAACAGTTCTCCCACTGCAAATGCCGGTTTTACAGCCCGCCGGTTCCTCGGGTGATTATTGACTGTGCTCGCAGGATTACATTAACGGGACTAGAGGAAAGGAAGGGTGCATCGTACTATCAGGATCTCGCATCAGCGGTCGAATGAGCTCAGCGCGGCCGGGAGGCTTGATGCATTGATACTTGGTGCCCTGGTAGATATGATAGATAGCTTTCGGGTCCGATATCAAGAGGTGATCTTCCTGGATTGAAGCATGTCAGGCTAGGAAACATTCGACCGGATACGCGGCACGCACCCACAACGAAGCTCGGACTCTTATAACGTCTCCGTATATTTGTTGTCATTTGAAGTCAGCCTGGAATCAAGTCAAAAAATAGTTATCAACGGGATACAAAGAGCTACCTCTCCAGCCTGTCCAGACAGAAGCTCAGGAAAAGCACCTAAAGACGCTTGAGAAGTCTCTGAGGAAAGGCGCCAGATAAATACCGTAGAGAAACGAGGTTGATGTAGGGCTTGGTACATCGCGCAACGAAATGTGAGTGATTCGGCGATATACCGCATAAACGACGGACAGCACAAGGAAGGCTAAGAATAGCGGAGGAAAATTCATGATGGACAGGTTTCAAAGTCGAGGGTAAATTCGAAGGATCAATCCTTGTTATTGCGTTACAGCTGTTCATCGCATCAGTTTGATTCCCGCTGCCAATCCAAGCACGTATTGGAGCGCGAGAGCTCGAATACGGCATCCCTATCACAATAGGTCCTTTAGCTTTATCTATCCATAGATGCCTCTAGGGTGAGAATTTGCGCGTTTTGCCAGTGCTTGAAACGCAATGGTGGCAGAAACGGCCAGACGGGGTGAAAGTAATCGTCGTTGCCGTTGTATACTAGCCCCACAGACGGTGGCGGTTTCAAGAAGCGTTTGAAGTGTGTGGCTGTGCAATAAATTTAGCCGACGTTTATTAGAGTTACATTAAAGTAGGAGCCAAACACACTAGAACACACTTCACGCTTATCACAATCTAGACATTAAGCTCTTTCTAATCTATCTCCGAGCGGGGTGAAAACCGAGGGGAAACCATCCTCTAGTAAACATCCGAATCTACTGAACACTCTAGCAATGTTTGAAGCTGTAATGCCTCTCAGATATCCTTCTGAATAGTATCCTCAACAGTGGATGACAAAATCGGAGGATCTCCATTGCTCACGTCGACGTGAGCTCAAGCGCCGTACACAAAGCGGCATGCCGTCCTTTGGTTCTAGAAGAGATTGAAATCAATGTGAGGATTATAGGGCGTTTCGGGTGGCTTACTCATAGTAGCAGCTGCCGTCGGTTGCGCGATCTGTCCCTCATAAGCTAGGGTAAACTCAAATTTCCCTATAAGAGATCTGCAAAATAAAGGGTGTCAGCGTGGGCCACGCGGTGTACGAAAGTTATGTACGCCAGAATCGCTTTCATTTCCAGTATGGCCATAAATTTGCCGATGCAAGACTGAGGACCTAGTAGGAATGCAGAATACATGGGATGATATCCCGGCGGTAAATCTAGCCAACGGGATGGTCGGAACCTATAAGTGAATATTATTAATTTTGCGGAGCCAACAGAACTCCGGCGAACATACTCGGCGACATCATCGCCCCATACGCTCTTCAGCCAACCAACAGCACGGATCTGCAGGGTAACTGATTAGCTGAGAAATCAAAGTTTCACGAATCAATAATCATACTGGAACATAAATCAGCGTCCCCTTCGGTACAAACTTCCCATCAAGGTGATCATCTTTCATTGACTTTCGGAAGGTCATTGGTATCGGGGGGAATAATCGTAGAGATTCATTGCTGTTTGGTCATCAGTAAATAGTCTGCGTCACGGAGGGGAAACCATACATGACACAATCTAGATATTGAAGCTGCTTAATTGTTCGTATATCAGGTCTACCACAGTCGGGAGAGCAGAAGGGGGAAACTTCTGCCCGGAGTCGTCCTTGAACATCAGGGTTTTTAGCCAGCAGGTAAAGAGCCTAGAGAATAATTGAAGCGTAGATCATAATTGGGTTCGAGCTGAAAGAGATAAAAATTCCTACCCAAGCTAAAGCGTTTGCGCTCGTATCATGGCCAGCCGCAATAAAGGTTAGCTGTAATCGCCACACAGTTAAACGTTGCTTTTCGAAGGTAGAATTTCACCGACGACGTGATGCAACATATCCCTCTCATCAACTACAACTGCGCGTGTATTCTTTTCTCTGTCCGCATTCCTCGCCTTGAGGAGAATAGTTATCATATCCAAGCGAGTCCCTGCATCGGCGTGCGTTTCCTGATCCGTTGCCCCAGCAGTTTTATCATCCAGGAACGTCGATATAATTGATTTGATAAGATGCATTGACTCAAACAACGCCGCTACAGGCTCTGAAACAATTTCATACGTGATTGTTCGGCATAGATAAGGACAGGAAAGCTCACCGAAGACGCGCACCCTCTTGAGGAAGCGACAACAGTAGTAAGGCCAGTCGGATATAGACAGAGGACCCGCGCCCGGTATCGCCATAAATGCATTCAGTGCCGTCGCATTCTGTCCTAGAAGCAAGCATTAGATTAAGACCTTTCAGGGTTAAAACGACAGGTACATAAGGGTGCATACCGTTTTGTTCGTTGCTGATCCGCTCATAAGCCTCCATCAACTTTGATACATTGGAGGATTCAGATAGAGCCCCGCAGTCGTATCCGAATGCCGTTTTGCAAATGATATCCATAGCAGCTCTGTTCACTTTACCATTTTTTCGTTAGATGGCGGCGGACGGACTGGATAGGTTATAGCACGCACAGTAACTCAGCATTAGTATCTCCTTCCCCTGCAGTTCCAAGCTAGCTTCATTGGTAAGGAGGGCAATGAGGCTGTCGATGTATTAATGTCATCACTGTGATTGATGCGGGTGAACACACCGATCAATTGAGTCATAAAATATCTCGTCGTCTGTGGACAGCTGATCACTTGAGGATTGATTAGATTTACTACATGTGAAATACGCACATTTCAATACGTTGTGAGCCGAGAATACTGGTTGTAGCAGTTTCTTCATACGCTTGTGGTTGTCGCCAGATGCAGTAAGTAAGCCATGTCCTGCGACGACACCTAGAGTGTATTGCATGAAATTAGGCTGCAGCATCAATGAGTTGAACGTGCCAGCGATATTTTCGTAATGCAAAGAACACACCCTCGGATAATCAGCCCAATTTGTCACGAGAATTCGATGTAGAGCCTCTGGACTCGCTACGATAAGTCTCTCGATACCTATGGGACCAACGACGCGCACTATCGGGCCGTATTCTGCAATCCACTGGCACTGTGGGACACCAGCCTCGCCATTCATGATAACTGGGAATTGGCCTTTAATAATCCCGCCGAGAGGTGGCCCGGGAAATGCGCGTAAAGGAGATATCCATCGAGGGTACACGAGAAGGTAGTATACTCCTAGAGTAAGAGCTGAGCCTGTAAAAAAACCCATCGAATAAGAAAGCAGATACTCGTAAGACACCTAGTTGTTACTCACCGGCGGATAATAGAAGTATCAATAAAGAATACTCAGAAAAGAATGTCGATTTTTGAGGAACGTGGCTCTGAGAGAATAAAGCAAACATGGTGACGTTAGGTTTGAGTTGGAGAAGAGTAGACCGTTTGGATCACCAAGTATTTATGCCACAATGTGTCCTAGGAACAAGGTGTATAATCCTATACCCCACGACTGGCATTTGATACTGGTTTTAACTTTTAAATAGCGCATCACGGTCTTGGACTGCGCTCGCGATGGGCCTTTGGTTCCTTGATACCAACTCGATACCGTGATCCTGGAATCTGTCTGAATCTGTCATTGGATAGAAAGATATGCCGGCACCAAGTCCCCTGTGTCAGATTTACAATACGCACTCAGGTTCAGCAGAGGCCCTGGTACCTGGTTGGGCGTCGCAAAATCGCCTTGGTAATTGTTCGTTTAATCACGGCTGGCGTGATTTTCGAGTGTTCTTGATGGAGAAGTTCTGGCTGAGAATCGGAGGCCTCAGCGGCAAACACTGACAGTACAACAAGAAGCCAAGCATTCAACGATCGGGATCAATCGGATTCGAATTCCGTTTTGGGCGAACGCGTGTTCGTCACCCATGATCATTGTCATATTTTTCAAGTACCGTAAAGATGGACAGTTTGCGGTTAGACTGCCCGTGCTACCCGTATCAGATTGAATTTATGAAATGAGGGTAGGCACGACCATAATGTCTTAGGGAAGGTATGTCGACAGCTGTGTCTTTCTGTTTTTTTCTCGACCTTCTGTAAAGTTTTTGCCTATGATGCTGGTAGATAACCACGTTATCGAGACAAGCTCATCCGGCACGAGACTCAAGGCTGTTGTGAAGCGATATAGACCGGAAAATGGCGCGACAGGCAGCGAGGCTGGGTACGTTTTAGTGTTCGCGCACGGAATTGGATTTCGTATGTATACATAGCCTTCGCAGGATAAGGTGCAAGTGCTGACTATTATCCTGCAGATAAGGAACACTGGGAAGTCACAATTCAGCGACTTTTCGTCCTCGCGCTGTCCTCGCGGATCCGAATTTTGGAAGCCTGGGCGATCGATGCACAGACTCACGGCGCTTCTGCTGCGATGAATGAGGAAACAATAGAGGCGCCAGAATTCAACTACCGTGAGGAAGCTGAAATTTTGAAATAGCCATCGAACTAATGGCTGCTCAGTCATACAGGATTATGCTGAGGCATGCGCCAATGTGTATAATCTTCTCCTTCGTCCAACAATTAGAGAGGGTATCCACAAACTCGTTTTGATAGGGCACTCGGCTGGGGCTTCAGCGGCGTATGTACCCTCCCGCTAAACGCGAATGATGCTCATGTGCTTATTTACAGCGCGCTGTCGACAGCGTTCTGCGATCACATCCCTTTCCATGCCATGATCCTCGTCGAACCAACTGTATGGCCTGCCGATATAACGAATGTCCACTCTCCCATGTTCATATTGGCGTCCAAGACGATACCTAGGCGTCGCAATTTCTGGGCATCGAAAGATGAAGCGAGAGTATACCTGAAGAAACGCGCCCCGTGGAGTCTCTGGGATAATCGGATTTTGGATATCTATATCGTGAGCTACGCGTTTTGAATGCCGTTCGGTGATCTGACGAGTCGTTAGGAATACGGAACTGTGCCTCACCCTACGAAGAAAGGCGTATCTCTTGCATGCACCCCCAGACATGAAGCAATGCCTTTTATCACGGGAGACTCGGTGGTGCCTTTGCCAGAGCTGGATAAAACCCATAAGATTATACCTATCCATCTTGTGTATGGCGAACGTAACGATCTTTTGTACGTTCATATCGTTTTATTTCGCCCGTTTTCCCATGACAGTTGTATCCCAGCACTCGCGAGAAACAAGACACACTTCAGCGGGGCCGAAAGTTCGCTTCAGTTACACGTATCCCAGGAGCGGGTCATTTGGTAGGTCACAATTGTACCATTGGTGCAGGTAGGGAGACTGATACCAGTCGTGTTCCAGGTTGTACAGGAAGCCCCGGACCAGGTTGGAGATGTCATCTTTAATATATTGCGGGACAACGCCCAGAGGTGTAAGCTGTAGTTATCGAAACGTATATTAGACTGTTACAGACACCAGCTAGAACTGTTCCTCTATATACACCGCTGTACCGCGCGCCTAATAACCGGTCTAGGTTGAGGAACAGAATGAAGACCAATACCTTTAGAAGTGCAAATAGGCCGCTGTCTGCACTGGCTAATTCACGCCACATTACTCCTTGTTATGGCAAAAAGCAAATCAGAATCGTATATGCCACAACACATTGGGAGGAGTAGACCTCACTGCTCTGTTAACTGCAGCCGGACCAACTGGGGCGGTAGGCATGAGCCTCGGAGGACTCGGAGTTCGCTCAACCAGGCTCTCCTGTAACCTTGAACAGTAGATGCTGTAACAAGTCCGTCAAGATGTTTATACCAATGCTCCTCAAGTTCAATCCAGATTATTGTACATAACCTTTTAGCGCGCTCAGGTTTATAGCTTTAGAGCCGAGCATTTATTGACCGTCACACAGCTCAGCATAGAAGAGACACTTCGCAGTAGGCTTGGTCCTTGGGCCAAGCCTCCCACTTCCTGACTAGCGTATAGATCCGAGCTTCATCGCCGAAACCAAGTATCAACTAGACTCAGACACTACATTATAAGCGAACCAGAGCGGAATATTTTGCTCGGACAGTCTGTAGTGCAACGGCGCACGACCGTAAATGTAAATTCATTGGTTCCCATAATACATATACAACATCAGTAGCAACATGAATCCTCAGACAATTCGACAGCAAGTACATAATTAGATAACACATACCACCAAGATCCTTTACCTTCGACTCACCGCCTGCACTATAGATCCAAGCCCAATGTTCCTTGGCTCTTTCACCTCATAAACATACCTCCTCTTGAAGATCGCACCCCAGGCCGTAACACCTCGTTCGTAAACTCCCAACCGTTCCACCTGTCCCCCGTCATTCCCCTTAATAACATCGTAAGTCCCCTCTTGCTTCAAATGATTCCTACACCTCTCCCTCGCCCATCGCACATTGACCTGGCTGAGCCCAGGATTATGCCTCACCACCCCTACAGCGGTATCCCTCATCTTCTCCCTCTCCCCATACCGGTGCCCCTTTGTCACCGAGAACGTCTTTAACGCGGGAAGTAGCCCCAGCATCGCGGAGAGATGTCTCACCCGGAATGCTGTAGTACACATGAAATGAAACTCCGTCAGCTTAGGGCAAGATAGCAGGATAGGTCGAATGAACTCGCAGTCAGAGGAGGGCGCGTCGTCGGGGATGTGCATCCATATATCGAGAGAGGTGAGAGAGGTGAGCGTTCGGAGGATCGGGCAGATCATGGGCATCCGCGAGTCGTAGAGTGGCTCGCAGGTAAGATCGAGGGATGTGATACTCTCCGGATGAGGAAGCTCTGCTAGCTGTTGGTAGATACCGATGTACGTAGCCAACTTTGGCAAAGCGTCAGATCCAAGGAATGTTGATACGTTATCCGGCGAGAGCCACTGTTTAAAGTTCCACGCAAAACGGATGTAGTTCAGTGTGGAGTGGCTGGAAAGGAAATTTCCAAAGGTGATGTCATTTGGTGGACTGAGGGTGAAGTCATCTTGGTACCCAAACGAGCCGAGTGTGAGAGTTGCAAGTTTTGGCCAGTTACCCGTCGTTACGGGAGTGACATCAAATAGGCGCGCGGAAGTCGAAAAGCTACAGATCGAGAGCTCTTCAAGGTCCGGAGTGTGATTCAACAGCATATCCCACATCCTCTCAGGAAGCGCTTCCATTGATGGGAACAGCTCGGATCCACCTAATCCGTGCCGAACAGTCAACGAAAAGCTCTTTAAATTCCTGAACGAGAAGAGCTCGCTTTCCGGATCCAAGGGGAGATGTCCAACATTGCTGTATACCGTCCGTAACTGTGGACACCTATATCCCAGAAGAGATAAAAAAGACATAAGGAAACGTCACGGAAAACGTCACTTGAACTCACGAAAGCCGCAGTGTCTGCCAGAGGGAATCTTTCGGCATCTCCAGACCGTCCCAGTCGAACGTGTGCATCGTGGTCAGCGACTGGGCAATGCTCTCCACCGTGCTCGCAACCCAGTTTTCATCTATCCTTTCATCTGCCTTTGGCCAGGCAAGATAGTAATTTGGCCGCACGGCAAGCTTGTGGATATACCGACAGATCTCAGGACGCTGTTGAAGCATCTTGAGTGTCTTGCGACACGTCCTGCTCGAGGTGAGAACAACAGTATCATATAGCGCCGGCATGAGAAGCGCGCGCAGATAAGACGACTGCAGCGTCGTCAAGTTAGTGGCATGGACGAGCGTCGGGAACGATGTACGCACAGTCAAGCTCAGATTGAGCAGATCGTCCCTCCATAGCAGGTTTGCAATCTCGAGGATGATGTCTGCTGGGAGCGTGGCAATGGCTTGAGGTGCCGATATCGTCGATGGTGCATGGGAACGAGAGAGAATGGGGACCTGTAGGAGGATATTGAGGCTCCGTCGACGAAGGGACTTGGGTTGTTGTTCGAGGGACATTGAGGAAGGGAATGAGAGGCTTTCACCATCGCCTATATGGTGGTGAAAGGAAAAGGAGGCCGAGCCATCACTATCGGCATATGCCGGGTTATTGGTCGGCCCGCGTCAACCACATAGGGGATGATCTTGCCACTGATGATTCCTAGTCATTTATTCAGATACAGTGCTGTGATAATAGTCAACGGGAAAGACATGTATCCAGGGCAAGAGGCACACTTTTTGCTACTGACCGTTGTCGAGTCGCTCACACTGGCGTTGGAAGATTCCTGGAGCATCGCAGTCGGCACGTTCGCAGTGTTCGCAGCGGAAATTTTGAGAAGAAATACCGTGCACAAGTATGGGAGAAAAGCTTCATAGATACACGTAACTCCCGCCACTGCAACAGTAGTGACCTAAAACGAGTAAGGACCCTGCCCGTTAAGGACGGGCACGACAGCTGTTGGAATGTCTGGTGTCGATAAAAATCAGCGGTAGCCACCTACTAGCGCATAGGTATAAGATTTCGCAGCCAATAAAAGGACATACGCACTCTGGGCTGCGCTAACACCCGCACCGCGGGCCGCCAAAGATCGAAGATCGCCTCAAGAGGTCGCTTCTATCGATGGCCGAGTTTGAGAAAATTACCACGATTAACAGACCTTTGGAATGAACCTGAGGTGGTCGGAGACAGCTTCGAGAACAGACCAATTAATGTGATAAGAAGATCATCTAATGCGTGTGCACCGTCAGATTAAATCCCACGGAAATATTGGGCGCTTACTGATAGGAATGTGATTATCTGCCTTCGTTGTAGATGGTGCTGTTCCCTATGTAGGCTACTGCTGTTGCGACAAGTCAGATAAGGCGTCGATGGAGGTAAATTGGATCATTATTCACCACTGGTAGGATCTACGGCGACAGCTGCTCGAGGATGTGGCAAGGGATTTGAATTGCCAATAACAGCGGTAGCCACCTGCTGCTGCATAGGTTCACGATTTCTCAGCCAACAGCATGCGCTCTGGATTGGAAGTCAGACATCGCTATGACATTGAATCTATCAATGGCAGAATTTCGGGAAACAGGTGTCATAAATCGCGGGTAGTGGGTACAGCTTCGAGTGCCATATAACGTCGTCTGAGATGCATATACTTCAACTCTCACAGACGAAGAAAACAACTAGCACCGCTTGATGGGGTGCCAAAATTTTGGATGAAGAAATGTCGATTAAAATTTAATGTGGCTCACCATTTGCGGACATTAACAGAGAAGCCAACTAGACAATAGCAAGGAGTTAACGTAGACTCCGAAACACAGCATGATTTAGAAGATAACGAACGGTAATTTCAACAGCGAATCGCGTCCTGTCGGCGTTTCAATGAAGCTTATTGTTCGAAGCATTCGGCGTATTGGCAGTGTCACTGGTGTTAAATGACTTCCTGCCCACAGAAAACCAGTCCAGGACAATGGATGCGAGTAATGGCGAGTTACTTGAGAACCTCACCATCACTTTCTGACGCGACACATAGCTGTATGCGCATTTCACAGCGCCTGGTAGTATTGGAAACGTGGAAAAAGAGTAAATCTCCCACCGCTCAATGAGCCACAGAGAGCAAAAAGCTCCTTCTCTTGCAAAGACGCGCTAAGAAATTCCCCACGGGACTGTGGCGCGAAGATAGTGGTGGTAGGTGTAAAAAAAGTAAGGGCTGCCGTCGCGATCAGTGGCTGTGTAGCAGCGAGTCTGTATAAACTCCTAAAATAGAACTGCCCGCCAAATCAACAGCGCTCATCTTGCTCTTCCACCATGACTACGCTTCCTGTGCTACGTTCTGTACCGAGTGTATTTAGTCCCCTTCCCTTGTCTCTGTTCCGGAGACTTTTCCGTCTGATTGGTTTAACATCCAGTGTCCAGGTAATTAGGGTTGCCTTGCCCCTCTCTTCCATCGCTTGGAATACAAACAGGCGTGGCAGTCTTTGCCGGGTTATCTGGACTTGCATTATACATCTTACCCGCTGTGGTTCTGGCAATATTTGGCAGAAATAACGCGTAATATTATCTAGTCCCTGCTCAAACATGATTCGATGACTTGCGGAATCCTCTCATCGACTTTGGACAAGATATCGACCAACTCTGTCTACATTGCGATACTGTCAGCAGTGGATATATCGCACCCAAGGTACTGCTCACCCATATCTTCTCCTGCACCTTCATCCCCGCCTCGCTCATGGCATAATCACTGACCTCTACTATTTCTGAGAAAGAAACATAACCGCCGCGCAGACGCTTCTCGTCCTCTCCTCCTCCCACAGCAGCCCAAACCAGCTGTCGACTACCCTCTTCCGTCGAGTAACCAAGTAACTTAACCGTGACCCAATCAGCAAGGGCCATGTACCAGGTGTCTGTGATACTTCGGCGCAGCTCAGATTGGCAGAACCCAGGATTGATGGCATCGACGATGATCGACTCTGGTAGACGGCTCTGAAGAGAGCGGGAGAAAAATACGTTGAGGACTATACCGAATTGATCAGTTGTCTGGGTATGCGGAAATTCACTGATACTAAGTACGTTTTGTCACTTTGTAACGCTCGCTCTGCATGTTGCTAATCGTGCCAATAAATATAGTGCGGTCGACGGGAATAGGTGGGAGATACCTTGGTGTACAATACTCCTTGCTTGAGAGTGTGGCCAAAATATCACTGTCCGTAACGGTTTTCGGAAGATTCGCCCAATGATGGACATCGCTAGCTACTACGCAGATACGCGGCGTCGTGTTGTGTTCTTTAGTCGTGTTCAACATGCGAGGGAGCAAGCGTAATGCAATTAAAGGAGATGCGATATCGTTGATTTGCAGCCTGTATGACACTTGAGAAGCAGGTCCCATATACGACTCGGGGGAGACATACGAGGATTCCCATCCGTCAACAGTAGTACGATATTCCTTGGTTGGTATAACACCGGCATTGAGAACGAGGATATCCAGACGACCACCGCCGGCTTCGAACTTGTTCGCAAAGGCGATGACAGATGAGAAGCGACCGAGGTCGACTAGCCAGAGCTCAGCTTTCTGATAACCCGTTTCGGCCTTCAGCCCTATTAACAGTGCGAAATTCAGCTTTGCATATTTCTGTCAGGTCAAAACAAAACACCTACTCTCCAAGGCACCCTGTCCTCGTTCCTCATTCCGGCATGCCATAATAATCCTCTCTGGATTCATGGTAGCAAAATGTTTGGTAGCTTGAAATCCTAGACCAGTGTTGGCGCCGACTACGATAACAGTCTTCCCAGAGAGATCGGCTTTGAAGACTGGGGGCATTGTCTTTCTTTGATCTTGGAGAAATGTGAGGAATGATCTTTTGGGCATGGTGTTGGTGAGTCGCAGAAAGGAAGTAGGCTAAAGTTAAAGTCGAGGTAGAAACCGTATATATACGTATGGCGGGTGACGTCAGACAGTGCCGAACCTACTCGTCATGAGGACCTGTAACAGCTCGTCTTCTATATATAGAGCAAGCTTGTTCAAACCGATCAGTCACAGGTCTACAAGATCACTGCCTTATGAAAATATCATGAGCTGGCTCCCATATTTAGAAGACGACCGGTTACAGGTCTACTCGTTATGATCGGGATCAATCATTAGAGGTGAGAGATCACACGATAGAAATGGCGTATTACTTTGTGCTATTATGTTTGGGCCCTTTTCCCTATCTACGTACAGATGTGAGTAGACAGTAAACGCACACAATGGAGATTAGCACCATTTAGCGATATACGAGGGAGTCGAGACAAGATTCCTGGTACTCTGCTAATCAATAATTAGCATGCGACACGCGATCTGTCTTCGTATACCAGCCAGCTGCCGCAACTACGTCTTAGGCATTCGAAGGGTCCTCCCATCTGGCCTGCTGCGTGTTGCATGGCCCTGCCCGCTATGGGATGGTGCATGCGAATCGACCGCGGGTGTATATCTGTCACCACTATGTCTCCCGTGTCTGTCACGCCGACCATCCCGCGAAGAAATCGGAAGGGAGTGGTATAATCTCGGCATCTGGGCAGCAACATCTCTACTGGAATGAGAATAGGGATGTCCTGAGGCGTGGTGTTTCTCTGAGTGATATAGTTTGGGCGTCTGATCCGAGCTAGGCGCCCTACCCGAATGCGAATGTGATTTCTCTGGGACGTGGTGAGGCCTGGTTGATTCTCGAGCTGGAGGAACGCGATGCGGAGGATTTTTTCGTGGGAGACGGGTATCCCTCGCAGGGAGCTTTTCTAGAGGAGATATATTCTGCAGTGGATAATGTACGACTCTCCATGGGTTTCCTCGCCCCGAGATGATAAATACAACGCCATCCCGGAACGCGGAGGGTAGACGCCGTATGTAGTTTCTTAAATCGACTCGTCTGGTCCAGATGAGCAAGCATACGGCATAGATAGGCTCGATGGCGACGGTAGCTGCAAGTAGCTAGATGGATAAACAATTTAATGGAAGAAGACAGATGTAACCGAGGAGATCTCTTACCTGGCCAAAACCCAGGGGATCATAATTGATACGCTGTTCATACGGTGGTGTTTCGCCGAAGCTCTGAAGAAGCTTGTAGTAGTAATAGTCCATGTCGACGATCCATATTCTGAGTGTTCCCGCCCAACACGTGTAAGCTAGGACGATGCAGAGGAATATTGTCCACGGATGCGCACGGGTGATAACAATCCTAAAACCTTGAATTCAACAGACATATAAGCAATGAGAACGAAGACTGACCATTGCGACAGGCAAAAGGACCGGACAGAGAACCACGTCATCTGGATGCATCGAAAACGAGGCCAGGGAACGACCTTCTGCATGTGTCTCCGGTGCTCTTCTCGGATGTCGGAGAAATGGCGTAGGGCATAGATGAGATAAAAGAACGGCAACAACGGTAGGAAGTAAATTGTGATCTCCAGGGCCTCTGCTGCAGTAATCGATCGATAGATGAACCATCCGACGACTGTAGGCGAAGGGCAGACATCGCCCTCAAAGACATCAGCGAAATATATCAGAAGATCCAAGACGATCCAAAGAATTAGCATGATCGTGCTGAGAACTCCAATGATTATCTTGGACCTGGAAAGGCGCTCATATAACGTGTTTCTTTTCCCCAGACACACACGGAGCGTCGAATATAGAAAGTACAAGGAAAGAGGCGACACGGTGATAGAGAGCGCGAAATGCGCGTCAGCCATAGAGAGGTTTCTCCGGCACATGCTGAAGAATGTGACGAGGAGAATGCTGTACACTTGTACGAGCACGACACGTACTGACTCTGTCACGTCGTCGTGAGACCATTTGATGAGTATCGCTGGAAGTCTTGGTTAGTCTTCGCTATGAGGTAGCTCCAAGGACTAGTACACACCCAGCATGACATTGGCAATGAAGACTATCGTTTATAGTCAGAACCGCGCAGATCTTTGAGTCAATCTGATGAGACGCACTGGACAATCGTACCGCGTAGCCTTGCATGTCGGGATCACGACTGCTACGAGCGATACATTCGATATATGCCGTCGCTTGCCAAGAATGCAGACCGTTCATCGCCTATAAAACTTTCGCTGAGCCTTACGATTATCGAGTTTGTTGGACAGTAAGAGAGCGACAGCGAGGTAGAAATGAGCCACGCCTATGTCGCGGCTATATAACGGCTCCGCCACAGTCGTCCCTTCGGCTGCACGCGATGGAAGACTTGTTGACGTCAAGCGAACGCATGAAAGCTACTTAATGAACAGCTATTAGCATCCGGAATCAGGGTGAACGACAATATACCATACCAATCCGAACTTTGGTGCGCGGTCCTTATCAGGATAAGTCTGGCGACGGCATTTTTCATCCTCCCACCGTCAACGATATGAGGTGCTGCACTGCTAAGGTATGGTTGTTAAGACCCGTATGCTTCTTCGCGTCCGATTTACATGCTCATTGTTGATGGAAAGGAAAATTAACCGGATTGATCCGGGCCGAGGCGCCGCTTTCTGCTTTGTACTTCCACTGCTACTTCAATCGATGGTCCTCATACCCGTATCAACTGCAAAAAGCTGACCAATCAAGTCGTCCACTTACTCCCAAACACTTCCGTTGTCCACTCAGTCAATACATATCCTGCCAATTTTCGCCAGGAACCGGTTTCAGCCTCGCACCTTGCTTTGGTCTATTGCGTTTCTCCCTTGAACAGGCATAAATTCCAGTTCGTACTCCGAAACAAATCCAGGCAAATTCAGAGGTCAACACCATAAGGCGAACCTTTGAAACACCCGAACGATCCAGGTCCTGCCCACGCCAAACCCTTACCAGTCGTCCAGGTCAAATTCTATCCCTTGGATATACGGCTCCAGCCATCATCTTTCGTTTCAAACTGCTTGAGGCTATGGATGTACCGGTAGCGGCGTTTTTTATTCCAATCTTGATACTGAGAGCTCAGGACATATAATCTTTAAAGAAACTCTCAACGATTTTATTCCAAGTCTCCTCGGATTTCAATAAGTATGGTCATTCATGCATCTTGAACGTGGTAGAACAAATTGTGAACACGCGACTCAACTCAGAGCAACACTGTTCCCGCTGCCTGGCAAAAGTTACAGCAGCATTGACTCAGTCTCCGGTGGCTACATAAAGACGAAGTCTATTTAAAATCGCATATATTCGTAGCACAGTAGATACGTCGCGAGAACGAAGAATACTTCCTAGTTCAGACACATGCCTAGTCACAAAATTGCACACATGGCCTCGGTCTTAAAAACAACGTTCATTCACTCTACCGATTGTGCTCTCTCGGATTCGAACCGACATCATTAACCCACCGCTGAACGCCGCGGTTGTGGTTATGCCAAAGAGCCATGAAATAATATGCACAGAGGTATTACCAAAAGCATTCTATTGGCAAGCCCAAACTTCTCACCCGTCTGTCCTTTCAGATGCGCATAACTCACTGGTACGGGTGAACAGGGAGAATGTAGCTTCGAACGCGAAAACCAAACACATAAAAGATTCCAGAATCAGAGCCATACTAAATCGAACTTCAAAAGAGAGAGAATGCATAGCAATGCTATTGTGCCCTCTCGGATTCGAACCGAGATGATCAAGAGATATACGGTGATTACATTCATGCCAAAGGGCCCTGGACGTGTTCTTGGTACTAAAAGGATCGAACCCCGGTCGGCACTCTTCCTTAAACGCGTGACCAGACGTCCTCGTAGGCTCGTTCCTTCAAATGTATGTCGCCAGACTCCAAAGTATCGGCGGGGTTTATTATCAGCAGCTAGTAAATGTCTGGCTATCAAATTCTCCACAATACAAAAAACATGGTGAAGGTAGTCAAAAACAGATTCCGTGGCTGATAGCGCCCTCTCGGATTCGAACCGAGTCGTGAATTCTCCGGATATGGTGATTACGTTTATGCCAAAAGGTCCTTGGATAGTGATGCAAAAATACAGTATAGACGGGAGGGATGGCTGAGCCCTGTTTAAGAAGCTGTGCGTTTTTGGCTGGAGAGACGTGGGGAGATGATAGCGGAAGGGGAGAAAGGGGGGCGGAGGGATGCCACGACCCTTGATCAGCGCCAGCCTGACCCAAGAATAGCAAAGGTGCCAGTGAGAGCGCATCGTGGAAGCTGGTAGTTGGACGGGTTGTGATGCGGCAGTGCCAAAAAGTCGTAGAGACACCTTGCCGTCAAATAAGTAGATGCATTCTCGCTGAAATTGCAGAGGCTCGCAGGCATAGCATCCTGGTTCAGATGGAGAGTGTCGTCAAGTACCCGCCGAAAAGAAAGTAACGCGTCGTGTTGGGCGACTAGGTTATCAACGATCACAGGCCCTCAGACCCAAGCAAGGGCTCAAATTCTGTAGCGCGTGCTCTCGCTGTACTTAACCGTTCGCCTCGAACCAAGTGCCGCGTAAATACGAGAGTCGCGCCCTCGTAATAAATGCAACTCCTGCGCGCTGGCCGTCCTGCAGCCGTGAAAGGCCGTTCTCTCCTTGCTCGAGTGACATGGCATCCGGGGATTGTGAAATGCTGGTCCTCAGTTCTTGCCCGTCTGTCCTCTTCGGCGCGAGCAGTTCGGTCGGAGGCCATTTGGTAACGGCTCGCCTTTCCTTCTGGGGCCTGGGGTGCATATAAACCTATAGAGACCCTACGACAGTCATGACTTTTGAGAGCGCGCTTAGAGAAAGATACGCACTTGTCTCTTATGTCTCCTTCTCTGACCGTGAGTCGACGAAAGGTGATTCCTCTGGCGCGTTTTGTGATCGCTTACCTACCCGCCGGGATATCTGACACTGTGTCGAGAATAATGAGCATAGTTGAGCTGTTAGGACCAGTGACACTATGAGAAGAAGAGGCGAAACATAGGAGATGGCGACGTACCTGTACAGTCGTCCCTTCAAATTGACGATGGATATCTCAAAGTCGATGCCATTCTGCTTGCCAACCGGTACTTTGACGCCCGTTCGCCCATTCCGCTTGTATGCGGCTGATGCTGGTCGTGGAGAGGAGAAAGGATATCCACGTGGGCAAGATACCGTCGAGTCGGAATTACAAATCGGTCCGATCCCTGCCAAAAACACCTTATTGCTTTTCCGCCCATTTTGGACTTCTCCCGATTCTTTACTTACTCAAGTCATCCACGTTCAAAACGGTCGATAGGCGCTTCGAGGAAGTTGATTCTTCGTCAACGTTGTCCGGTTCAGCGGACCTTTGGGTGCACTTCGCGGCGAATCTTATCCTGTTCTAAATTGGCATCAGTATCGCTTGCTTTTCCACTAGGTTCATGCATGAGGCTGGAAAAATGCATCGCGCGCCTGGCTATGCTCCGCGTACATCGAACACTGAATCTACTAAATATGCACGATTATGCCCTTTGGTAACGACCGCAACATTCAGCTCCTGGACCTCAAACTGACTATCTATCACCGTTCGACCGTCCTATCCTTGCGACCATCTTCTACACTGCACCGGAGTCAGTATCAAAATGAACACGATGCGGTGGTATCTCCTCAATCAAACGATGAATGTTCCGGAAGTAGGAATGCGCAGGACGCGAGTCGGGACCAAGGCGTGGAGATATCGTGACACTGAGTTCGTTTCTGTTCTCGTTCGTACTGATGGAGCGATGGACACTGCCTGTTGGACCGGAGCTCATCGATATCATCAAACACTGGACGTATACCCCCGACGTCTTTGAAATTCGCATATTTTTCACCTTGTACTACGTTCAACGCTGCTCGTGGATGGTCGTCCAATGTTCACTATCCGCTTCCAGCGGGAGTGGCCGAAAGAAGATTCTGGGAATCGATAACCTGTCTGGTGTATCTGTTGTAGCATAATGACCATTTTCTTTGTGCTAGTCATCTAGTCTTGGCGGAATTCTCACCTGGGAAGGAATGAGAAGATCTGGATCCTGCACTCCTCGACCGTTGACAAAAAGGTAGCATCGCAAAAATGATGACAACGGATCTCAGAACAGGGCCGGAGTCGGAATCGAACCAAGACGATGATACCTCCGCGGTTATACCACAGTGCCCATACTACATAGGCTGGGTAAGTCCTTGGCGAGGGTATGAGACTCTGCCCGAAAGATATAAGGCCAATGCTCACCATCCTTTTTGAAGACTAAAAAGCGGAGCGAAGCCGAAACTAAGAAAAACCAGTCCAGCGATATTATTGAGTCATGGACCCTGGCGGATTCGAACCGAGATCGTGAAACGGCGCTGGATTTACGATCGTGCCATATTAGGGTCCTTGTCGAGTATGAATTGAGGGTCAGAAAGCCGCTGAGCTGGGAATTGTCATAGAAAACAACCGTAAGGAGAAGCCAAGATCGAAATGGACCTTTAGTGCGGTCGGAACTCGTGCTATTCGAAGTCTCTCTTAGTCCTGCTCTTTGAATTTGGGAAAAACTATAGTACCTGGCAATTCTCTATGAACCCTCTCGGATTCGATCCAAGATTGTGATACGGCGAATTATGATTGCGCCATAGGGCACTTGTCTAACCAGATCTGCATTGAGAATTGGACCTAGCGAGAGATGAGAGAACGTACTAAAAGTTAAAAGCAATTCTTGACTCGGAACTCACGCCATTCTCTACTACATCTGCCAAGACTCGAGTGGGAAAGCAATCTGGGAAAGAGGAAAAATTAGAAAGGGGGGGTCAATGTTCTGAGTGGACCCTCTCGGATTCGAACCGACACCATAAACTTACCACTGAATGCGAGAGTTAGGATTATGCCAAAGAGCCATGAAAAAAATATGCACAGGATGTTACGTCCAAAAACATTCTGTTGACAAGCCTAAACTTGTCACCCGTCTGTCCTCTTCAGAGCGAGCGTTGGTCCGTTCGGATACAACTCACTGAGCCATATGTGCGGGTGAACAGGAAGAATGTAGTTCCGTTGCTTCGAATGCGAAAACCGGGAATGCTGTGACCATATCCAGAAGATAGGTGTCATAATTTGTCGGTAGTGAAGCTTCGAGCGCAAAATGATAAGTCGTTTGATGTATATGCTTTCGAATCTCACGGATATAGATGACAACGAGCACGCTTGATCAAGCTGTGACAAGAATTTAGACGAGGAAACATCGATAGCATTTCTGGATATAAGCTAAACAAAATGATGAGGTAACTAAAAGACATTTAGCTTAGACTCGACACAGCATAATCCGGAAAATAACGAACGGTACCGGGTAGTTTCAACAGCAATCAATCGGATACTGCGACGTGCGCCGTTTCAAGTGCGAAAACACGGTGAGGGTACAAAAGACTATGTGAGACAGATGTAATTGCACCCTCTCTGATTCGAACCGAAGTCGCAGTTACGGTGACTACGATTACACCAAAGGACCTTGATAATGATGCAAAAATATAGCATAGATGGAAGTTATTACTCTACTTTCTGCCGAGTATTACGTGTAGCACCTCAGGAAAAGTCTCTCAGCGACGGGAGGGACGGATGAGCGCTGCTCTGCATCGAGATTGGACGCAAGGTGAAAGCGCGTGGTGGAAGTTGGCGGTCGGACAAGTTTCGATGTACGCAACAGTTACAGTGATTCTGAAAGCGATGCATCACGCGGCAGCATGCCTGCCTGCCACATGGATATCTCTCCTTGCGAAAAAGCTGTACAGATACTTTGTCGTCGCAAAGCCATCTTACAGCGCAAATAAATGCCCCTCTCTGCTCGCAGAAATGCTCCAAAATGGCAGAAGCTCGCAGGTGGAATTTGCGCGCGTGGGCTCTCGTTGTCCAAAAAGCAAGGCCTCGTTCAGAAGGAGAGTGTCGAGTCGCGTAGAGTGTCGCCAAGTTGCCGCCATAAAGCAAAGTAACGCGTCGTGGAGGCGACGTCAGGTCAACATCGATCACATGCCCTCAGGGCGGCCGTGGAATCTAGGTATGATATCGGACAACCGACCTCAGTTCTTGTCTGGAGTCCTCTTCGGCGCGAGCTGTTCCGTTCAATCGCCCATATAGAGGAGGAGGCCATCTGGTAACGAATGCGACCCCTTTTCTTCTGAGGTAATTGAACCGACGGTGTCATCAGGAATGCTGAGCGTAGAAGCCGATAGAGACCTTTCGACAGCCATGAATTCTGGGACCACGTACTAAGAGAAAGATACGCACTGTCCTTCTCGCCTGCGAGTCGATGGAAGGTGGTTCTTCTGGCGCGTTGTGTGATTGCTGGCGGACCTGGGATTACATTGTGTTGAGAATAATGAACATGGCATGAGAAGAACAAGCAAAATAGAGTAGATGGCGACATACCTATACAGTCGTCCCTTCAAATTGACGATAGATCAACTGCCCCCCCAAAATTTGATGCCATCCTGCTTGCCCTCTTTGAGAACCGGTATTTTGACGCCCGTTCACCCATTCCTTTTGTATGTGTTCGAGACGTTGCTGATGCTGGTCGTGGAGAGGAGAGGAGAGGCACGTGAGCACGATACCGTCACTCCGGGTCCGATCCCTTCCTACCTTTACGCCCGTTTTTTCTCTCTTATTGGGACCGCATACCGGTTTTCTAAACTCTAAACTCTAAACTCCAGTCATCCGAAATTGGACCTCGTTCAAAATGGTCAATAGGCGCTTCCGGGAAATTGACTCTTCGTGAACGTTGGACCTTGGAGGACACGGGCGACCTGTTTGGTACCGGGTGAGCTCCGTGGCAATTATCCTGTTATTCTGTTCTAAGGAGTCAATGTGATGTCAGTACCGCTTGCCTTTCCATTGGGATCATGCGCGAGGTCATGCAAGGGTGTAGCGGCTGATTATACCCGCGGTACGTCGAATACTGAATTTATGTAAGAGATATTACAATGACACGCAGGATGCAAGGACTCTCCGGTCGCACACCCTTTGACAATGACACCGACAACTCTTCAGCGCTTCAGCTCCAGCTCTTGGACACTGACACATGGCTCAAACTGACCATCCACTATACCGTTCAAACGTTCAACCGTCCTATCTCGCAATTGTCTTTTACACCAAAGCCAGTTTCTATGAGTATCGAAATGAACACGACGGCGGCTATATCTTCACGACCGGAAGGAAGAATTCGCAGGACACGAGTCGGGAACAAGGCGTGGAGATATCGTGACACTGAGTTCGTGGTTTCTGTTCTCGTTCGTACTGATGGAGCGATGGACACTGCCTGTTGGACCGGAGCTCAGCGCTCATCGATGCATCATCAAAGACAGGATGTATACCCCCGACGTCCTTGAAACCCGCATATCTTTCACCTCGTACTGCGCTCAACACTGCTCAAGCGCTCAGGGATCACGTATACACGTATACATCTACTCGCTTTCAGCGGGAGTGCCCGAAAGAAGGTTTCGGGAATCGATAACGTGTCTGGTGTATCTGTTGTAGCATAATGATCATTCTTCTTCGAGCTAGTTGTCTGGTCTTCTCGGAACGAGAAGATATGGATCTTGCACTCCTCGACTATAATGACCGCTGACAAAAGTATATTGCAAAAATGATGGACCAACCCATGAACAGAGTCGGAATCGAACCGAGCTCATGATACCTCCGCAGGTATACCAAAGTGCCCATACTACATAGGCTGGGTAAGTCCTTGGCAAGTGAATGAGACTCTGCACGAAACATACAATGCCAATGCTCACCATCCTTTTGGAAGACTAAAAAGCGGAGCGAAGCCGAAACTAAGAAAAACCAGTCCAGCGATGTTATTGAGTCATGGACTCTGGCGGATTCAAACCGAGATCGTAAAACGGCAGTGGATTTACAATCGTGCCAAAGGGCCCTTGTTGAGTAAGTAGCATTCGATCCGAGATCGTGATAAGGCGGATTATGATTGTGCCATAGGGTACTGGCGTGGGCTAAGAATCAGTGGATCATATTCATGGGGGCGTACTCAAAGCGAAACTCATGCCATTCAATGTCTAGGCGCTTGTAATTTGGTTTGGATACTGGAAGGGACTCTCAGTGGGGAAGCAATCTGGAGAAGGGTAAAACTTGAGAAACCTTTCCATATACCTGATGGACCCTCTCGGATTCGAACCGAGGATCGTAATACGGTGATTACTTATGATTGTGCCAAAGGGCCTGGTCGTAGCAGTGGTATATCGCATCAAGGGTACTGAATAATGTGCACACTGAACTCGAAATATACTATTCCCGTGTCCATTACGTCCAGACCCGCGTTCGCTACGTGCAGTTACTGATAGTAATTGATGCCGATCAGGGACCAAGATCCGCGAGCAAAAATTCAGAGCTGTGCCAAATTTCGCGCTCTAGTGTTAGAGAATATTAGAGGATGCTCTTGTTCTCATTATCTCTATTTTACCTATGTCATAGACCAGAATGCGGTGAAATAACTACAACTAGTAGCCTCTAATCGACTACTCTAGGGTCAGAGTAATAAAATGGAGTCGCGTTGCAAAATGTTGTAGTTACTGGTAATGACATCACCCGAGAGCGTAATGGGCAGTGTCCGTCGATGTTGGGACCTATTCCGGCTCATTCACGGTGTCCGCGAGGAGTATGGATGGTGAATGTCGACGACTCATATCGGCGGAACAGAAGTAAAGCTTAAGCGACGCCCGAGCATCTAACGGCGAAAGCGTACACATTCTTTCTGTCTTGGTGATCATTGGCAAAAGAGTCATTGATGTTGATCACTGATTCGAACCGAGACTATGGTATCTGCGGTGGTTACGAAAGCACCCTTACAACGCACTGAGGCCGACCACCCGGAAGATACTTGAATGCCAAAACTCATGGCATAAGCGAAAGGTCACCAGTCACCTCGGCCGTTATCTTGCTAAAAAGCAGTATGGACAAAGATGTACATATGGACCCTCTCGGATTTGAACCGAGGATTGTGATATGATGATTACGATTACGCCAAACGGTCCCTGTAGAGCACAGCGCCGTCACTAATTGATTCAAGGGGAATCAAGGTCAGACAGTAGAGGACGGCCTCTGAACTGCGTCAAAAGGCACACCAAAAGAATGTTCAGCCGCCGTTTACAAACCACTCGCCAACATTTCCGGAATTCGGATATAAATAAGAAGACAACTGGAAGGCATTCAGCTTAGACTCGACACAGCATGATTCGGAAAACGAACGGCAGTTTTAACAGCAATCAATCGGATACGGCGTTTCAAGTGCGAAAACATGGCGAGGGTACAAAAAACTATCCCACACGACTGTCATTGCATCCTCTCGGATTCGAACCGAAGTCGCAGCTACGGTGGTTACGATTCCACCAAAAGGACCATGATAGTGATGCAGTAGATGGAAGTTATTATTCTACTTTCTGTCGAGTATTACGTGTAGCACCTCACGAAAAGTCTCTCGGCGACTGAAGGGACGGCTGAGCGCTGCTCTGCACATCGGGAATGCTTTTTCCTGACGCAAGGTGAAAGCGCGTGGTGGAAAGTTGGCGGTCGGACAAGTTTCGATGCACGCAACAGTGATTCTGAAAGCGATGCCTCACGGCAGCCAGCCTGCCAGCCGCGTGGATATCTCTCCTTGCTCGTCTATGCGAGGAAGCTGTACAGACACCTTGCCGTCATCTTGAAGCGCAGATAAATGCCTTCCCTGCTCGCAGAAATGCGCCAAAATGGCAGAGGCTCACATGGAATTTGCGCGCCTGGGCTCTCGTTGTCCAAAAAGGAAGCTGCGTTCAGATGGAGTGTCGCCAAGTTGCCGCCTCTTGTCTGTACTGAAAAGAAAAGTGACGCGTCGTGTTGAGCTTGCGAAGGCGACTAGGTCAAGAACGATCACATGCCTTCAGCTTCAGCCCCGAGCAAGGGCTGAGATTTTGTGGCGCATGCTCTCACTGTACTTGGCCGTTTGCCTCGAGCTTTATGATAACCAAATGCAGCGCAAATACCAGAGAGCCGTGCCCTTGCAATAAATGCAATTCCCGTGTGCTCACCACCCTGGAACTATGAAAAGACATTCTCTCCTTGCTTGGGTATCTGGGGATTGTGAAATGTCCTTCCTCAGGCCTCAGTTCTTGCCCGTCTGTCCTCTTCGGCGCGAGCTATTCCGTCCAATCGCAGAGGAAGAGGCCATCCAGTAACGAATGCGGCTCCTTTTCTTCTGAGGTGAAAACCAATGACGTCGTCAGGAATGCTGGGCGCTGAGCATATAAGCCTATAGAGACCATATGGAAGTCTTTAGTTCTGAGAACGTGCCAAGAGAAAGATACGCACTGTCGCCTCCTTTGACCGCGATGGTGATGCCGAGTCGACAGAAGATGCCCATGTTTGGTGAATGCTGGCGGACCAGGTTTTGTTATCATTGTGTCGAGGATAACAAGCACGATTGGGACTGGGCGGTGCCGGTGAAGCTATGGTGAGAAGAAGGGGCAAAATACAGACGATGGCGACGTACCTATAGTCCCTTCAAATTGAAGATAGATCAACTGTCCCTCAAATTCAAACTCGATGCCATCTCGTTTGCCCTCTTTGAAAGCAGGTATTTTGACGCTCCTTCGCCCATTCTACCTAAGATGATGCTGGTCGTGGAGAGGAGAAAGATCCACGTGGGCACGATACCCAATACAAATCGGTCCGGGTTCGATCCCTTCCAAAAACACTAACACCTACATTGATGCCCATTTTCTCCTCCCTAATCGTTGACGTTGCTTACTCAAGTCATCCAAAATTGGCCCTCGTTCAAAAATGGTCGGTACGCGCTTCCAGGAAATCAATTCTTCGTCAATCCTGACACGGACAACCAGCTTTGTGCACTTCGTGGCGAATTATTTGGCTATGCTCTAGGTACGTCGAATACTGAATCTACGGAATATGGAATAACACGCAGATGACTGCCTGTTGGCCCATGGTCTTTCCTTCCCTATCAAGCTCAGCGGATGTATGCTCCCGGCGTCTTTAAAACTGTCGCTTATCTTTCACTTCGTACTGCGCTCAACGCGATGGAAGGATACATCCCAGGACGTCCAATGTTCTCCGGTGTGTAGCATAAATCTTCTTCGCGGTAGTCAGCTAGTTTTGGCGTCGGAACTCTCACACGGGAATGGGCGAGGAGAGATATGGATCCTGACTCAAACATTTGTACAACGACCTCTGACAAAGTGCGCACCGTAAAAATGAGGCCAACAACATGAGTGCGCGAGAGTTAAAGGGACAGAGTCGGAATCGAACCGAGATCGCGATGACTCCAGTAGTTAAGAGTTACGCCAAAGTGCCCACACTGGGTAAGCCCTTGGCAAGGGTATGAGACTCTGCCCGAAAGATATGATGCCAATGCTCATCATCCTTTTTGAAGACTAAAAAGCGGAGCGAAGCTGAAACTGAGAAAACACAGAGTCGGATTCGATCATGGACCCTGGCGGATTCGAACCAAGATCGTGAAATGGCAGTGGATTTACGATCGTGCCAAAGGGACCTTAGTATGAGCAGAAAGCCGCGGTAGAAAACACCAGTAAGGAGAATCCGAGATCGAAATGGGGAAATGATGCTTTGAATTCGGTCGGAGCTGGTGTCATTCGAAGTCTCTGCTTAGTCGACAGTACAAAGCGGTTTTTTTGGGAAAACCTACTGGCTGGATTCGCACCAACTTGATCGTGATGATACGGCGAATTGTGATTCAATCCATCTGGGGTTGGAGCATTACCATATGTTCTAGAGAGCATACTAAAAAGCAGCCCTTGACTTGCAACTCGCGTAAAGTCCACTGCGAAATCAATCTGGAAAAAGGAAACAGTTTTCAAATGTGCACCACAATGGACCCTCTCGAGTTCGAACCGAAGATTATGATGCAATGATGACCGTTGCACCAAAAGGCCATATTTATATTTGCGATGTTAGGGTGTCAAGTGGGAAGGCGCATCTGTATTTTTCTGCCTACTTGGTATTGGTATTGGTATTGGTCTGAAGCGCAATTGTGACCACGTGGACCCCAATTTTCTTCACCACCCCCACCTACTAGCAGAACGGGCGAGAGCTGTACAGTCATTTCTCTCAGCAATCCCAGCAGCCAGAAGAATCGTGTTCTGACATCGCATGGCCCGAGGAGGAGACAATGTTTATCTTTCCCCGTCCCAGGGCTCTTTCACCCGAGTGTCAGCTTCCATCCACAATTCGCAGGCTCGTCATCCGTCTTGATAGCATCCTCCCCAACGTCACGGGGCGTCCATTTCTTTAAGCTACTGGAAGGTCGGTGCAGGTGACTGACTCGGTGAGCTTCGTGGCCAATTATTCCAGTCGTTCTGTTCTGACGCGACATTGCCTTTCCACTAGAATCTTGAGTGAGAGCGTAAAACGACCAGGCGCAAATATACACGATACAAGGAATCCTCGGCGGTGCGCCCTTTGACGATGGTTCTGCTTGCACACTCCACCCCTCGTTCCATCCGTCGCCTTCATCATTCTCGGTTACAGAGTCATCTGGGTCATTACGACTCGGAAAGCATCCCGTCTCACGGCCCCACAAGAGAGCCAACTCCCATGTACGACACGGCTGCATCTCCCGAATGGAACGAGCCCCAGAGATAGACGAATGCGTGGAGATGTAAGGACCAAGGTGCAGCGACTCTATCAGACACCCGCAATTTTGCAGTTTCTGTCTCGACGAAGGGCAAGACGACTGCCTGGCTTTTCTCACATCAAGCTCAGAGATAGGAAGCCGTCTTTGAAACCTGCGTACCCTTCACCTTCCACTCCGGACATTTAGCGGGGTAAGCCGGCTGCTCGTATTATACAGGATAACATCTCTGCGCGTCCAGCACATTCATTCATTCGGAGGGCTTTGATGAGGTTGCGGGATTTAGTAATCCGTCTGGTGTACTACGTATTAGTATAATGATCACTTCACTACTCGTCTCGTATTTCTGGGGAAGGAAAGCTTAAGCAACGAGGCTAGCACTTGCAGACGCTTGTACATTCTATCTTAGAGATCACTGGCAAAAGACTTCGTCATCCCAATTAGAGGATAGTCTCGGATTTGAACCGAGATCATAGCAACTGCGATGGGTACGGTTGCACCAAAGGACCCATACAATGCAGGCCGAGCAAGTCTGTAGCGAGGGCGTGGAGTCCGATTCTCTGGGGACTGCACGGAAGACGATACCAATACCGGTGAAAAGTCACCTCGGCAGTATCTATCTCGACCGACTTTGATTGAGACCCCAACCAAAGTATGTCCGTCGAATTGACCTCTTGTATGACCGTTTTTCGCTCTTCTGAACCTCCAAATAATGTTAAGAATCTCCTCCTGCTAGCAGTAACACTGATCAGGACACCACGTACGCTTCAAACTCTGATCCACCTCGGCGTCAAGACTCTACAAAATCGTTAACGGTTACTCGTAGCACTACTGATTCCAGAACTTGTTTAAAAAAATACGGGTGGCTAAATGTATATGCCTTCTTTGGATTCGAACCAAGATCACAATGTTCCATGCGGTGATTACCGTTACACCAGAAGGCCCTTAATAGCAACGGAAAATATATATATCAGTACTTCAAGTAAGTATTTAGAAGTATTTCTGTACCAAAAGTACAAATTCAACACCGCTACTCGCCCGTCTCGACGCAAGTACTGAGTCATATGGCATGGGTGGACAAGTGTCTTGTGAAGAACGTAAAGCAACGAACCCGAAGTGTATGATCGTGACCACGTGGATCCCCTTTCTCCTGAACCATTTCGTACAAGCGGAAGGCATTGAATACCGGGCTAGCAGCTGGTGCAAATTCGAGGCACTTGGCATCGGAATCAGACAAACTGGGCTGATGATCGTCAGTTGCAATTGGAAGGGACGACTTGTACAGGTACATCGCCTCTCTTCTACTTTTGGCCTCGCTCAACGACTCAACACATCTTCCTCAGTAATCCCGGAGCTGTCAGCAATATTGGATCAGAATAGCAACCCTTCCAGCATCATCGGACTTCTCCAAACGCGCAGCCTCGAGCTCGGGTCAGAATTTACTCAAGTCCGTCGATGACGCATCCGTCTCGATAGTATCCCGTCGATTCCTCACCAACGACAAGCGGTATCCAGGCGAACGATTCTTCGAGCTAATGGATAGAAATGGAGGGTGGATACGGGCGATTGACTCGGTGAGCTTTGCCGCAAACTATTCTAGTGTCGTTCTGTTCAGCATCACTTGCCTTGCAGTTGGGATCATGCGCGAACATATCGCGCGTGCATTGAACACTGGATCTACGGAATGCTCTATAACACGCGCGAGGACTCCCCAGCGGTACACCCATCGATGACCATTACGTTATGCTCTTGGACTAGACGACGAGTCAAGCTGCCTGGCATTTCCACCCGTCACCGCATCATTCTCAGTAACATTCATCTCGGCGACTACAGACTCTGAAAGCACTCCCATCCATCGTCTTTTACACGCCAACCTCCACGCATATGGAAATGAACATGAGACAGCGGTTGGAACGAGGAATGCCCCAGACCCAGGATGACCCGGGCCAAGGCGCGGAGACACCATAAAGATCAGACAGACATACGCAAGATTACGGGTTTGCCCTTGTTCATCTCGATGAAGGGGAAGACGACGCAGCCTTTCTTCCTCCGTCGAGCTACTACATACCCTCAATGTTCATGTATGCCTGCCAGCTCACCTGCGCTTTGGAAGCGGAAAGAAGATTCTGGGCTTCAGTCGTCTATCCGGTGTATCTGCTGTGGCATAATGATCAATCAATCTTCTTTTTGCTAGTCATTTCGTATTGATGGAACGGGTCCGAGAAGGAGACAGCGACACACAAGACACCTCTACTGATATTGGCGTTTGGGTTCTGATACAGACATGCTTTCTTAATGGTCACTGGTAAAAAAGGTTACCGCATCATTCGTGCTGGAGGGAGGGACAGCGTCGGATTCGAATCGAGATCATAGTAACTCCGGTGGTTACGGTTACACAAAGATGCCCATACAACGCTGTTGGTATCGTCTCGTACGACATAACACTCATGACATAACTTTGGTAAAAGCGAGAGGCCTGGATCCGCTATCCTGCTTTTTGAAGAGCAAAACATCAAGGGACGAACGTTTCTTTGAGCTACTGGAGGGTCGGTGAACCTCGTGGCAAATTATCTCAGTCTCGTTCTGTTCTGATGCGATATCAGTACTGCTTGCCTTTCCATGAGGGCATAAAAGGACCAGGCGCGAATACGTACGATACAATGAATCCTCGGTGGTGCGCCCTTTGACGGTGATTCTGCTTGGACACTCCACCGCTCGTTCCATCCGTCGCCTTCATCATTCTCGGCTACATAGTCATCTTGGCGATTACGACTCGGAAAGCAACCATCCGACGACTTTCGTTTCAACCACAGGAAGGCCAGCTCGCGTCAAAAGGGACACGACGTGGCGGTATCTCCCCAATTGAACGAAGGAATCCGAACCCCAGAGAACGAGACACGCCAGGACCAAGGCGTGGAGATACCGTCACAGTCCGGCATACGCAAGCTTGTGGTTTCCGTCTCGACGAAGGGCAAGACGCCTGCCTGTCTTTCCCCCACCAGAGACCGGATGTATGCCCTTGGCGTCTTCGAAACCCGCATATCCTTCATCTCGTACTGCGCTCGGGTGATGGAAGGGTATATCTCAGGACGTCCAATGATCGTGTATACATCTACTTATTCGCTTTCAGTGGGAGCGGCGGAAAGAAGCTTTGGGATTCGATAATCTGTCCGGTGTAACCGTGTATCTGTTGTAGCGTAATGATCACTCTATCTTCTTCGCGCTACTCATCTGGTCTCGACGGAAGTCTCACACGGGAAGGGGTGAGCAAAGATATGGATCTTACATTCCCCGAGTCTCGACTCAAACACCTGTATAATGAAGACCAAAAAGCGGGCGAAACCGAAACTAAGGAAGATTTCTCTGATGGACCCTTGGATTTGATCCAAAATCGTGAAACGGTGGATTTACGATTGTGCCAGCTATGTGTAATTGTGTGCAGGGAGCCCGAGCCATAGAGCCGGATGATCGGAATGGCGATCAGGACCAAGATCAGCGAGCGCCGAGTCAGATCCGTGCCAAATTTAGCGCACTGACATTGGATATTGAAGGTTCACATTATCTCCAGTTTTGCTACGCCGTTGACCAGGATGTATTGAAATAACTACTACTAGTTACTGGGTATCACATCGCCTGGGAGCAGGAGGGGCAGTATCCGTTGATGTTTGGAGCTATTGAAAGTATTAGCAGGAAAGCCTATTAACTTGCAAGTATTGTCGTACAGTATTGCTCAGGATAGCGAAGGCTAAAAACACGATTAGGAGGAGGACGGGTGAGGAGAGCCAGTAAACACATACTGTTGCCAGCAGGTCCGCAGACAAGCGGGCGGTTTGCAGCTCGCAGGATGGAAGGGACTAAACTTGCAGTCGGACTGCTCGCATCGAATCTAGGAAAGGTCATAAATGTGAGGACCGAGAACAGTCAAGTTGTGTATTATTATCCGCACAATTTCTTCAGGCTACATTCACGGTGCGTCAGCAACTGTGTCCTTAATATAATTTCATAGACATACGAGGTTGACGGTATGACCACATCGGAGGTAGACATTCCTGACTCTGTACCAGAGCGATGAGCTCAGAGCAAATCAGTAGATGTGGTGATGAGTATTTGCTCACTGGCGACGACGACACATGGTAAGTATGTGGATGAAGTGAAGTCAAGAATATGATGCGAGGTTGAGAGATACCTAAGAAGATAGACGTTGCCCTCTTTATAAATTGGGAGTCGAGACTAAGCATTTTTCGATTTTCGATTTATGGGGAAGTTTTGAGACTGCACCCAATAAGATTCAGCTGCATCGGCGGAAAAGCAGGGAGCTTGCAGAGTCCATCAGTTGAGGGCCGTTAAACCATAGTAACTTGTTGCACAGTGAAACAGCCCATGCGAACCCAATAGAGAGTACGTCGGTAGCAACAATTGAATCACGGACTTACCTAGCACAAAAACTTCACCATAATAGAAAATTTGATGTGAGCGCCGATAATCCTCTTCCGAGTCACTGGGGACGGTCAAATACATTGGTGACGTGCGAATCACCACGTACTGGTTTCAGGATACTTGGGTGACTGCCAGCTGGATGATCGTCGGGCTCGGGTAGGCGTTTGAGAAGTATTGAGTCTGTCAAGGACGGCCCCAATATACAGCTATTCTTGAGTCTTGACGACGTTACGAGGAACAAATGCGAAGCCGTGTAGTTACAAGTCAATACCCTGTATATGGTTGGACACAAATGATTCGATGAAAAGGAAGGGATCCTAAAATGGATAAAAATTTGAATGATAGGACTATCGCGATGTCGTTTGTCTGCAGAAACCGAAGAAGCGACATTTGTTCTTTCAAGCTAGGAAAAGATCGATCAGGCGGTCGCTCCAGGGACTGAACAATGGTACCTATTGCAATTGTATTCTATGTAACGCATCTTGAACGTCGTTGTGCACGTCCTTCATATATGGAGTATCCTTACCGAGATCCGATGTCACTTGGGACAGGGACTTCCCCCGCGGTCAGCATCGGTACCCACGACTCGGACTCAGAGACAGCGTCACAAAAAAAACTCACAGCAGCATGCTGTCGTTGCTTATGCCTGTAATAAAATGCTCATCTGAGTTCAGCGCGCTGGAAACAAGGTCAAGAATCAATCAGGAAGCTGATTCGTACGAGAATGTCAGGTTTCAACAGAGAAACTTCACGCCTTAAGATTTCTCCCCGGCCATCTCGTGCATGGGGAGGGGTGACATGGCAATTGCAACCGTAGGCCGGCAATCAGAGTTTTTTAGAGTTTGATGATGACTAAGCAACACGTTGTCCTCAGCAAGTGACAAGTCCTCAGTGCACTACTCAAAGCTACTTACTAATTCGCGTCGTTCATGGCATCTGCCTTAGTAACCTAGTAGGTCCAAAAGACGAATGATCAAATGATCTTAAAACTCCAAGAATACTAGGCCTTGACCAGGGCCATGGCCCATTCCCCAGTGCCACTGGTCGAACAGTACAACACCGACTTGATGCATCCTTTCCGCAATTGTCGGATTGACATACAAGGGTCGAACATGATTATCACCAGGACCAACAGGCACGTTGATGTAGTTCCTGACCCCATGTTTCTTCTGATCATTGATCATCACACAGTGAAAAAGAAGTCAAAGTCAAAGTTTTACACGCCAGGTTGAAATATTAGGAATAATGTTGAAAGTTATCCCGGCAATCGGACACGCTAAGTAGAAGGTTAGTCTGTCCCAGAAACAAATGCGCGAGACAAAAAACAATTGACTGTCGAATTTCCTCTCTATTAAACTAGCTAACGTCTTGTCTCCTGGATAAACTTGAATAGCTACCGGGTCACGGCAAAAGGTTTGGACCGTCGTTCCTAGCTGCCCGTTTAGCTCAGAGCTTGTCACCTAAGCCATATATGCAATCGCGCCCACGAGTCGCACCACATTCGAACGTAAACCACGATGGCAGACCTAGTTTGTACTTCATATCGTGTCGTTCACCCTACGGCCAGCGCTGGAATTCCACATTCCGGTCGCAATCTATCAAATATTCTGCGGATCATCACGCTGCGATCGAAATCGGGGATTCTACGCATCTATAGTCCGGCTGCTACGCAAGCGTGCGGGGAATCTATCGGGCAGGGGATCATGGTGCCATCTCCGCTATTTCTGGTGAGGAAGTCACCTCTAGGAAGAGGAAGATTCTTGAGATGTTGCAAGCGTACTGTTGGGCGGCGTTTCACCCTGTTGTTCGGGACCATTCATGGGTCACTCGGCTGTTTTCTTGTTGTCGGTCCCTTACAGCTCGTCGTTGGCACTGCTTTCATACCACCACCTCACGGCTGCATCCTCTAACTCCCATTGTTATCTCTGCCCATCTTTCTCAAGATTGATGTACGGCTTAGTCCGCGAGCGCCAACTCATGCTTCTTTTCTTAAAGCCGATCTTGATATTCTATGCCACTAGGTCCACGTGTCTGTCCTCTTCGTTGATGTGTATTCCGCTTGCCATAGAATGCGTCAATGTTTGGGCTTTCTTCCTCTGCAGACTATCTTCTTCACTGGTCATCTTGTATTTCTAGGAAGGAAAGTTTACGCAACAAGCATGGCACTTGCAGCCGCTTGTTCGTTCTTTCTTAATGATCTACTGGCAAAAGAAATCCGGAATTATGTCCGAAATAGAGGACAGTCTCGGATTCGAACCGGGATCATAGTAGCTGGGGTGGTTACGGCTACACCAAAGTGCCCATACAACGCAGGCTGGGTAAGTCCGTAGTGATTAATATCTTCTGGTGACTGCCCGGAAGATATGATGCCAATGATCGTAGCACAAACCAGCCACCTCGGCGCCGTTTTGAAGAATAAAAAGCAGTCCAGTGGAGTTTGGGGCAAAATCTAGACACCATGTTGGGTATGTATGGACGCCTCTCGGATTCGAATCGGGGATTGCGCCGTTGCTAATTATTTAAGGGGAATCAAAGTCGGATAGAAGTGGGCGGCCATTGTATTTCCGTGCCAGAATGGACTGCATCAAGAAGCACCCACTCGTTGTTCGGCGCACACAGGCCCCTTCGCCCCTCGGATTCGAACCAAAGTCTTGAATTCGCACCAAAGCACCTTGAAAGTCGTCAAGTAGGTTAACATACTATTCTTGAATTCAAGGACATTATCCCAGTGGTTGGTGGGTATCTAGTCGAACTTCAAGTTGACATGGAGGAAAAGATTTGTTCGCTGGACATTGCGCCTTCTCGGATTCGAACCAAGATCATAATACGGTGATTACGATTACGTCAAAAGACCCTTGGAAAGAGAGTACATCGGACGTGTCTTGTTACTCCAGTCATGCAAGCAGCAGCAGCCAATTCAATATTTCTGTGCCAAAAAAGTCGAGACTGCCCACCTGACTTACGAGCGGGTGTCTTGTAAAGAATATTAGTCCCTTCTCTCCCAGTTAACGATCTAATGTGAAAAATAATCAAACCTCGGAAAACTAGATAAAGAAACTAGATTGATTTCGTCTTGATTTCGTCGGGAAGCGTTGAAGGAACCTTCCGGCCCGAAGCGCGTCGTGACCACGTGTCTCTTTTCTTTATCCTGGATAGGTGGCCCACAACCATTCCTGCCTCTTTGGGAATGACATCCATCAGCTTCTTTTCTCGCTTCACGATATGCAGACGTCATTGTTCCTGAAGATGTTTGGACAACGTTCGGGAATGAATCGAGCGAAGTCACGAAGTCCGTTTAGAAAAGTATAGGTACTTGTCATACACCTAACTAATGTATAAGTAGACCATGAATGACCTTGTACAAGACGTCGAGAGCTTGTCTCTGGGTGGGTGTTAGAATCAGTGCTGTAAGGTGTGTTTGTGATGCAAGCTGGCGTGCTTTAAGGCCGGTATGGATGTGTTCAGAGACTCTTGTACGGCCTTCGGCAGCTTTGAGAGCAGAAACGGGAGCGAAACGAACTTTGTACTGTTTGTCTTGCGTATTTTTGGCCTTTCCTTTTGCTAAAGGCATTTTTGTATGAGTTTCTGGTGCGGGATATGACTAGAATATGTATGGCGTTGAGAGGCATGTACAAACGCGGCCTTGCAGTTTGTGAAAAAAAAATTGTATTCATCGATGCGCTCCCCAGGGAGATCCCGTTTCCTTTACTTTACATACCCGACAGCGAAGCTACTCTGCGAAAGTGTCCTGAGCCGACGGTGCCGTTGATGAAGCGAGATAAGAAGCTGATGGACGTCATTCCCAAAGAGGCAGGAATGGTTGTGGGCCACCAATCCCTTTATCCTACCACCACGACAACTTGACCATTGAATCGGACGGTCAGGGAAGTGGCCACGGTGCATATCAGGGCTGTGGACCTGTTCCTGATTGGGACCACACCACCACCAACCATTTCGTGCAAGAAAAATGGGCGAGCACTGTCGAATACCGGACTAGCACCTCAAAGAGGGTAGTGCAAACTCGAGATACTTGGCGTCGGAATCCAGAGCAGTTGGTGGAAGGGACGACTTGTACAGGTGCGTTTCCTCTCTTCTTGCAATGGATCAATAACTCTTTATTCCCGAACACAGTCATTTTCCTCAGTAATCCAAAGCACGCCGGAAGAATCATCTTCCGTCCACTCTCATGTTTAGAGGAGGAGATGGTACGTATCTTTCTCCTTACGTGCAGTCCTCAAATCCACAACTGTCGTAGGGTCTCTATACCACCCCTTGACCTCGTGTCAGCATGTACCGGAAGAATTCGACTTCAGCCAGAACAGTCGATAAATGCATTCATCTCGATAGTGTCTCGTCGATTCCTCACCAACGTCAAGGTGTATCCGGGCGAACGGTTCTTCGAGCTACTGGATAGAAATGGAGGGTGTATGAGCCGGTGAGCTTTTATGCTGGCGTCGTTCTGTTCTAATACGATACCAGCCTTCCATTGGGATCATGCGTAAGGGCGCGACTGGCTATGCTCAACGAACATCGACCGAAATACGCGCGATACAAGGACTCTCCGGCGGTACACCCATTGACGACGGCCCTTACATTATGCTCTTGGAGTCGACGACCAGTCAAGCTGCCCGCAGTTTCTTCCATCTGTCACCGCATCACTCTGGTAACAGTCATCTCGGCGACTACGACTCTTTTACACGCCATACCAAAGCCAACTCTCACGCATATCGAAATACACACGATGCGGCGGTAGCTCCCCAATGGAACGAGGAATGCCCCGGACCCCAGAGAAGGAAGGATGCTCGGGACACATCCGGGCCAAGGCGCGGAGACACCATAACAATGAGACATACGCGAGATCGCTGGTTTGTCCTCGTTCATTTCGATGAGGGAGAAGATGACTAGCTGTCGGCTTGCTGTCCAGCAGGAGCGTTTTGTGGGCGGAGAGAAGGTTTCGGGATTCAATAGTCTGTCCGGTGTATTTGTCGTGGCATAATGATCAATTCATCTTCTTTGCTAGTCCTTTCGTATTGATGGAACGGTCCGAGAAGGAGACGAAAAGTGAAGCGACACACCGGCGCTTCTACTGAGAGTGGCGTTTGTGTTCTGTACAGACATTCTTTCGCAATGATCACTAGAAAAAAAAAGGTTATCGCGACATTCGTGCTCAAGGGAGGGACAGCGTCGGATTCGAACCGAGATCATAGTAACTCCGGTTGTTACGGTTACACCAAGATGCCCATACAATGCTGGATGAGTAAGTTGAAGTTGCTAGCTTAGGCGTCGTCTCGTACGACATAACACTCAATGCTCATGGCATCACTTTGGGCAAAAGTGAATGGCCTCCGTTATCCTGATTTTTG
>JAUEPT010000262.1:0-40279 GCA_030435635.1 Armillaria borealis | reverse complement strand
AACGCTTCGAATGTATCAGTACTGTCCTGTCGGACTGAACAACGTTGACAGTGAGAGACGACCGTCCAAACCGTGGGAAGTCCATGATATCTGGTTGGCTTTCATGAAGTAGTCTCTTTTTCATATGGGAATTCTAGATATCTCGGTTGCTTGCAAGTAAGGGTAAAATCGATTACCGTGGTTACTCATGGTAGAGGATAGGAGCTCCAAGGACAATTGAGAAGGGGTTGCGAACGATGAAGTTTGAGAAGCTAGATATACCAAAATTCGCAGAGTATCATCACTTATAAGAGAAGAATCCTAGCTAAATGCAATTCTCGACTGCGTTGAGAATGCATGTCTCAGAAAAGCCGCGGCTAATCGGCCCAGGGGAAAGTGCGCCGTGGCTGCGCACCATCATTTCTGAGACTGACCGCCACCACGATGAGCGTATTCAAAGTCTTTTACGGACACAGTCGATTCATTCGAATAATGGACTCCGAACATGGAAACATCTAGCTCTTCGAACGATGTGCACGGGGTGCAAGAATCCTGCAGTCGAGGCGGTGAGAAGCGCTCTGACCGAAAACACTTTCAGTTACGGCCAACTCGAAGTCCCCCTGACAAGCTCTTGCTCTTTTACTCCAAGCAAAAAGGAGAGATGGAAGGAGCAGCATGGCTAGTATATGATTCCACGCTACTGCTTTCCTCTAATCTGTTCTTCCAGTGTTTTAAATCTTGCTAATGCCTCTGAAGATTCCCTTCATAACCTTTGCAAAGCAGCCGATGCAGCGGGATTCGGTCTGGGCAATCATAATAAATTCGATGAAACATATTGCAAGTCCAAGGAGCTCGATACCTCCCGATTCGCCTGTAACTTTGACCCTCGAACTACAAAAATATTCGACCAAGTACATACTACAGGCTGATCTCATCGAGGGTGAAGACGAAATTCAAAAAGTCTTGCGACCTGAACTTTATAAATTGAACATATACAGTAGGTGCATTCGGTGTTAAGACAGCAGGTACTAGACTGAGACTTTCGTTTCAGGTGAAGGAGATTTTTTCAAGGCTCACAAGGACACAACAAGGACACTCCTCGTGCCGAGAATATGGTGGGCTTGTCGTTGTCTTTCCTACCGTCCACAAAGGCGGTTCCTTTCTTCTCCGCCAAGATGGCCAGGAATGGACCTTTGATGCAGAGAAGATGCTTGCCGACAGTCCGCCCAAGATCCCCGCGATCTCGTATGTCACGTTCTATAGCGACGTAGAGCACGAAGTTCTCCCCGTAACTTAGGGCGTTCGGGTAACGCTAACGTACGATTTATATCTCGAGGACAAGGAGCCGAGCGTTCTCGCTGTTATCGCTAAAACTTCATACCCGATGATGTGGTAAACGAGGAAGTGGAGGGAGTGGAATATTATCTCGATGAGCACGGAACTCTCGTGTCGGCCACCGAAGACTATGGCGAGGACATGCTGAGCGAGGAAGAAGTGGAACTACCAGAGGTCGTCTGGGTTACTTCGATCACGACGTTCAATCAGACCGAGTCGTGCTACGTTGCATACGGGAACCAGGCTGAAGTCGGTTATCTATACGGCGATTTTTGTTGACGATGCGCGGGTCAGTGAAATGTACATATCCGCATACAAAAGGGGGCGAGATGACGGCTGGGCGGTTTTCATGAGAATCGCATTTGTTTGTGTAGGTAGATGTTATCTTTTGAAGCACAGAGTTTTTGTAGTGTTACCACCACTATTCCGCACACGTCCCGGCCGTTTTGTTCATCTTTCCGTGATATATGTTCCCTATTTGAAGAGAGAACAAGATGACTACGATTCTTTCGTGGTGCTAGCAAGGTCCAGTCGGTTGGAAATAAGCATTGCGTCAAAGGGGATGCATACAGAGACCCGCCATGATTTTTTCTTCATGTCAGTCGCGTGCTGTAGAAGACACTAACTTGTTTGAGGGAACTTGACGCCGGCAGTCGTGGTGCCTAGTAGTGGTTGCGGCATCCTTGCGTCAAAGGTAACGGTCGACAACGACGACGAGAACGATAAGGGATTTGAAAACAGGAGATCCAAGTTATTCATACGCATAACCCACAGGAGGAATCAAAGAAGAAGACGCTGAACAGGATGAGGTACAGGAGCTGTATCAGAGTACATTAGCCGCTGAAATTGAATTTCCAAGGATGTGGAACTCACTTTGAACGCCAAAAGATCAGAAAATCTGTGTCTTCCTCAATGACCATCTGTCTTGACAATGCTCTCTCTTCAAACCCCTCTATGACAATGGCCAACTAGGCGCACTTTTCGTCGTCGCCGCATGCGCCTTGGTCGTCGGAGAGAGATACGTCGTCTCGGCTCAAAGGGTAGCACCAAAGCTCAAGATACCTTCAAATCTCGTCTTTCAGGCACCGACTCTGATTCCATCTGCGAACCCGTCTATCTGGAGATGAAATAGAGATTTTGAGGGTATGGAATTAACTCACTGATACCAATTCCTTGTAGCTATCATTGACAGCGTCATCAAACGTCTTGCTCCTGGACAACCTCGTTCACTCTTGTCACAAGTTCTACAGAGCGGGACTCACATATTTCGCCCTTCAAGCCTACGCCGTCCAAAACGGCCCTCCCTTGATCTGTGCAGAACATTGTAAGCAATCGTTCCCTTGTTACGAGAGAAAAGAACTGACTACTTACTTTCTAGAGCCGAATTCTCCGCACGAGTAAGCGAGAAAATGTCGGCATCGCATCGTAAGTCTCGATTGCCTTGAAAATTGCGTTCCTGAAAAATTAACAGGAAGCTTTGTTTCTTAGAAGTCGGCATTTACTGGGCTTCCGTCACGTCGAGAAGGAGACCTAGTAGGAGACAAGTACGTGAGTTCTGCGTGGTTAACTGCTTACCATTGATTCACAGTGGGCTCGGCACTACTTCAAAGCACGGGAGACGAGACGGAGAGGTGACTGACTGCAGAGAAGCTCTCGTAAGTGATGCAACATAGAACAAACTCACTTACCAATTCTTTTCAATTAGATAGAACCCGAAGTGAAGGGTGTTGCTGTGACAGATGCTCCCCTGCGAACATCGGTAGAGGGGAATAAACATCCCTCGGGCCCATTCTCTACACACTAGTCCCTGCCTTAGATCTGCAAAACTCCCTGGCTGACACCTACGGCGCCGCATCTCCCGCCGGTTGTCAAGCCGCCATCACCATGCTACGCTTGGTCATCGACGTGTAACTTATCAAAGCCCTTAAGGTACGCTGACGGAGCGTGTCGCTCCAACTGTCCATCTCCACGCCCAAGGTGCCGATCCACATTTTCTTCCTGGTCTGAGGTCGGACCAAACTGAATGATACCGAGTCCATGGCATTTTTGAGACCACCATTACAGTGGGCATGAGGTTTGATATGGAAACTGGGATTTGGACTGTCATGGTCAGGGAAATATGGAACTTAGCCTGCTGTCGAGAGAGCGAACGAGAAGAGGTGCGATGGCGTTATTTGGGAGTTCTGTAGGAAAGTGGCCCGCAACCGTAACACCGTGGCACGCTCCGATAAGCCGAATGCCGACCAGGCGTGACAATTTGACACGGTTGTACACGCGTTTACACGGATGTACACCCCGCTCGTTTGCACTCGAAGAGGGATGGGGGCCAGCGTGAACTAGTGTGGTACACACTGATTTGACACGGGTCTCCATGACACTTGTCAATGGAGAGACACCATGTACACGGGTGTACATCCGTGTAAACCCGTGTACACGGTAATACACACCGTGTTCACGCTCTTGCCAGCGTCTACACGGGTCTACACGGAAAACTGGTGGTTTTGTCCAGTATTTCCTGGTGTACGTTAAAGGGTGCTGGGGCAGCTTGGAGAGGCGTTGATGGCACATTAGTTCTACTGCGCTTGGCAGCTCGACCAGTGCTTGCGAAGTGTAGTGATATCTTGTTGCTGGTGTCCTCTGTGGAGTCTGCTCTGGTGTTCGTTGACGGATTTGACCTCTACGAGGCGATGGGTGACGCCGGAGGATCGCCTGGCGGGCGTTGAAGTGCGTGGTGGGTAGAGCTTGAGAACATCCTCAGGTAGCTCGTTTGAAAAGGCTACCTCCAGGGATTGTCGACCTTCAACATCAGAACAAACGGTCGACGGTACCAGCAGTGTCACACCAATGTTTCTAGGAATAAAGAGGATTGCGCTGATCTTAAGTTGTGAGGAAGACCAGGTCTGAATGGTCCCTGGGCATCGTCAGATAATGCCCTTTCTGTCCTTCAACTCAAAGGCCGCCGCTATACAGATTTCCGATCGCCGGTCTATCGAGCTCCCACTCCAGTAAAGGAAGAAAATCAGGAAGGGTACGTTCAAATTAGTCGCTCTAATCACTTTATCTAACCGTATACCTTAGCCTCCTACACTCTATCCTTTAACACCAGTTCTTGCATGGTGCCCTTATTGACGACCTCTCACGCGCTGGGAACTGCTTACACCTCTAGTAGTAATGGCATGCAACTGCTTGATGATCTAACTGTGTTGGCGTTCACTTCGCGACCTTTGGATCCGTAATGATGCCGAGAAGCTTTGCTTCGCGTCTAATCGGTAACGTGCGCTTGATAGTAGACAAACCTTGCCGGCAGGGGCATGTCCTTGCTACTCGTTTTGTTGATAATGCGATTGCTCAACTCTATCTTGGGAGGAATTATTGGCTCTGCCCTGAATTCACAAGCAGATGAAGTATCGAGAACTCGCCAATCGTCAGCTAATGTTGGCAGAGCTTCGATGGCTATGATATGAATCATATGATGAAAGGAGAACTCTTATCCAATGGTTTCGTTCGCCGTAGTCTCGGGCTAACTACGAAAAAATGTTGACTTTACCACCGCACTCGAACCTCGGTGTGGTACAGTAATTAAGCAGACGCAAAGGATAGTCCATTATATTTACAATTTCATGACAATCGCAGTGAAGGTTAAACTTCAATGTCTGAGAAGTATTACAGCTACTACGCGCCTATGTAGCAGCATCCTGATACCAAATGCGGTCGTTTTTGTGGTCCCCAGCAACGACCGGAGTCTGAGTACATGAGTGATTCAGATACGTGGTGAGTTCAATGTATGTCATTTCCTTCTTCAAGCTGCCTGACGTCAGAACGGCAACCAGTCTTCGAGTAAACTGCCCTCTGTACACCATTCCCACAATTGTCTCCTTCGCAGTTTGGTAATGGCAACAAGCCGCCAGAATTATGTGGGAACTCATATCTGGTTTCCAATCCTTCGATGATACAGGTCGATAGTAGGGTAGATGTCCCAGCCTTTCGTCCGCAGCGCGTAACATACTTGATATCGGAGTGATGAGCTGGAGCCATGGAACGCATGCGTGCTTCCGGAATCAAAACTCCTGGTCATGCCACTGGCGTGACAACAGTCTGCGATGAATGTGATTTTATGCCCCTTGACGCGAGATATTTCTGTGAAAAGAGCGTTGAGCTCCCGGTCACTGATGTCGGGTATCCAACGTTCCTGGGAGTCCAAAGTGTCGCGGTCGATGGGACATAGAGCCTCGATGGGGCAGGCACTGGATCGACATTTTGGTTCTGAAGCTTCATCATGCTCTGCAGCACAATTTTGCAGCAAATCACAGTCCGTTGGTGCGTAATCAAGTAGTGACGCAGGATCACCGCTCGAAGTACAGTCTGAACAGAGATAGCTAGAGCCATGCCCGGCGTAATAGACGATTATATGTCGCCAAACTGGATTTCATCATTGTGAATGAGGCTGTAGAGCGTGTTTACGACGTTGGCGCGGGATGGTGTCAAGGTATTGCCAGGGATTGGTTTTTCGGAGCCGAGGAGACACTGGATACGCTGTTCTGGTACGCGAAGGTGGTCTCTGAGGAACCTGCATGCATGATGCGTCCGATACACAGCCACGTAAGGAGTCACCCTTGTACGCGTCGATGCCGATGAGAACGGCCCAAAATCGAGACGCGTCGACGCGGTGCGGAGCCTACAACGTCAGGATGAGCACAATGATTGATGGCTAGTGACAATGCACATACCTATGGTCAAGATGGGGGGTGGCTGAGGGACGGGTGCAAATTTGTAACCAATGAGTGTAAGATTGCGCCGCATGCGATTAAGTTTCTGCAATTCCCTACATCATCGCGACTTGCGGCTGATCCGTTCGCCTTTCGAACGAAGGCTAGGACGGAGCTACGAAGGCGCCCCCATGGTAAAGTAGCGCGCCTTCTGCTTCTTGCAAGATCGCTACAGAGTCGATGCCATGAGGAGAGGCCATCCCAAACTTCTGTGCAAGTCGTTTCTCCAACCCCTCCAGACGATGTAATTCTGGCAAACAACTAGGTTGACGTAGCGGCTATGCAGCGAATCTGATGAGATGGCCACAGCGTCGACAAAACAAACATACTGGAATATAGGGGCTTCCGGTGATCATTTCTGATAAGGATGTTGGAATAGCTGACAGTCTGGAATGGGGTGCATATTAGAAACTAACGAAGGAAGGGGAAGCGAAGCGCGCACAGTATGGACGTTGTCGCAGGACACAATTCCAGAGACGACATTAGAGGATGTCTTTAAAAAGGAGGTATGCCATGAGAGTGTTTCAGTGTCACCGTCAGGAAACAACGTGCCTTGGTCCACTTCAGGGGATAGGATGCGAAATCTATACACATAACATCCATCAAAGATGATTTAAGCAGAAACTCAGTTTACAATATGACGTTGCCATACAATTCAACTCTCTGCTGACGCATTTGTAGCCTTTTTCGTATTTCACTGGTGACCTGAGTATATTTAGTCGCGACCTTGCAAATCACCTACAGAAATGATAGAGAAAATCATATATGACTTTGCTTAATATGAACCATACATCTTAGCTACTTACGACTGTCCCAAGTCCTCAGATACAAGCTACCATATGTGGTGATCGTTTCATGGAACTAAAAATGAGACACGGACGAGCGTAAGTCTTCGGAAGGGCCAAAGACTCAGAAAGACTCAGAGTGCTGGCAAAGTAGTGCAACGTAAACAGTCATACCGACTATCGCGGTGCTTCGTGTGCCCCTGCAGATACAATCAGAACGAGGTCAAGGTGGCCGAGAGGTAGGTGTATCCAGAACCTTGGAACCAGCTTCTTGTTTGTGGAAAATGCCCGCCAGACCTACAATAACGGTCAGCGAGAGAAGACGGAGCAACAGGAAGAATTTACGGAAACGATCTTAGTATAAGCACATTAACAATCATCAACCAATGATGCCCGTGCAATGACTGAACAAAGTAGGAGAAACTTATGATCGTACGGACAAGGGAAAAGGCGGGGATGACGTGACCATTAAAAGATCGAGCTGCCGGGCCGGAGCGTTGGCTTTGCTCCGTGCGGCTGTTTTCTCTTCAAATGTTCAAACTCGCTAGTAATGTCAAGCACCACTATCCGCAGGCATATCGGACCTGCATTAATCATTTTCTGTAGTCTTGCCTGCACGGAAGACTGAAAACGACCTAACCCGTATGTTGACATGTGCTCTCAGGATCAAAGCATGCCGAAGAAAGGAAGATTCATGATTGAAGACAACTTATCATTCTCGCTGCGAAGCCTGTGTGTACTTCCTCATTCATTATTCCCTGTGGCGTCGGCCTGATCTGACGCATACTACAGACGCCCAGCTCAGGACAAATATAGTTTTTGAACGATGACACAATCTACTTCGCGTACTCTGCTACTAGAGCCATAAGCTTTCCTAGATCTAAATGATCGAAGCCTGTTATTTCTCTGAGCTACTTGAAAAATCGTGCGCTTGCAGAAGGAGCAAGCCGGCCGTTTTGGTTTAGGTGCCATAGTCGAGTAAAGCTTACTGGTCATTGACAGACGTTACACGACGTCTACCCCGCTTCGTGCCAAGATTCCGGTTCGTCTGCTACGAAAAAACACTTCAATACCATCCTTGGACCTCAGACTCGCCTTGATCCCAAATCTACACCAACAACAGGAGCGACTGTAGTAGAGTCTCCGATGCATCTGCCTTCCCATCGCTTTCCCCTCATCCTTCCTCCATCTCAATGAAGATTTCTGTGAAGGCTGGGGAGATCAACATTCAACTCGCGTATCTATCTCCGTCGCAAAGGGCCCTACCAGTAGCAATTTTCACCTTCCTTGTCATGGATGTCTTTCTAGCTGACGACAATTGACATCATGCATTTCGCATGGGAACTCCCGTCTGCTTATGAATATCATGAATATGCAGTCGCACAGACATATTACCGCTCTCTGGACGTTCTCCTGTACTACATCATCGCTGACATCGCAAGCTGTTGCGCCAATCAGAGAGTACTGGACCCTCGATCTACTGATCGATATGTCCGCCGTGAACGTGAAAGACATGGGGGTATAGAGAAGCCGGACGAACAGATAGGATGATTCTGTCGAAAGTCGTGTTCGCGTTGTCTCTGACATTCCTATTCATCCAGAGAACCTAAACGTCTCCGCATAGAATGGATCTGGCTATTCTGTGCGGGAAAGTATTTCAGCCGTTCACACAGAGATCAACGACTGAATGCAACTTATTCTAGTTATCTATTTTTGTGCAAGAATCGTTTGGGATTAGATGATGGGCGTAATGAATAGTGTCTTGATGGCGAAAATTTTCGCTCGCACCGAGCTCGTAAGCTGTAGCGCGCGCTTGATAATTGATGGACTCGTTGGGTGATGGTAGGTCTTGTAATTTATTTTGTTGATGGAGCTAGCCTTTTCGACCTTTGAGGGAATTCATTTGGCCTTGCGACGAATTCACCAATGGAAAAAGTGTCGGAAAGGTTTTATTCATTGTCCATTGTCGTCAGAACTTCGATGATTGTTTGGCGCCCGGTGATATGATGGTAACTTCATACCGGCGGTTTTGTATCGCCCTAGCTGACTTCCTACTACTCAACCATTGGCGTCCATGCTTCAACCTCGTGAATCAGATAATATATCCATCAAGGCGATGTATGTGGTCTGGACCTGCAGAATTTTGTGCGTGCGCTTAGCGAATCCGTTACCTCGTTTGCCGCTAGGAGCTTTCTTCTTCTTTGTATAATCCCGGGCTGAAGTTTGATGGTGGCTTGACGTTCTGTGACACAGTGAACAAGTAAGCTGGCCTTTTCGCTCCGCTGGAGTCGTTGGTAGTCGAGTTCTTCACACAGGTTCTATGTGAGGTGTGTGTGGTGTGATGTGGTGAGGTATACAATACAAACCGATCGTGTATGGCGCGGATGCATTCATGTCATTAATAAGGTGACGAGACGACTAAGGAAGGTGTTGCGATGACGGTTCACATACTTGCCTTTATGACGGTGTCGCATGATTTCATCTGGAAATCTCCGCCTGGTGCGATTTCTGTAGGTCTTTGATCGCTTCACGCGCACCAAATACTTAGGCATTCACAAAGGTCAAGAATAGGAGAGGACACAACATGACTACTAGTGTGCTGTGGTAAGTATAGGCGAGTGTCTCTTACTCTGATTCATCAACTGAGCTTGAGTTATATCAGTTGCCGACCTCAGAGCCAAATCCTAGTACTTGTGTGTGTTCGTTTTGAGATTGATGACTCTAGCCACGCATATCTATTACCTAGTTTGAGTTCCCCGAATCATGCGTGGTGGCTAAGTGTTTTGATGTATATGCGTAGATAAAAAGCAAAGCACGTAGCATTATTCTTTGGACGACTTGTATAAGTAACTGCGTGGTGAATGTTCGTCAAACAAAGACCATACTTATCAGTACTACTGTTTAACTTCGGGTCCGGGATTTTATCGACTTCAGCTTCAGTAAGTCGAGTTGCTTGCCTTCTGTGCGGCAGCGAGCCATGTCGAAGGTCGGCGAAAACGGCTTGAGGCCCAAATGGCGGCACGGCTCGGCCGTGTAGGGCTGGGCCGTCATGAGTCCGTATTTGGAGCGAGAACATACCCAAAAGTTACTACGTGCCAGTCTTTCAGCAAACTTGTCTAACAATTTTCTTTTGCTCTAATCACTGATCATCATGCCTCGTTGCCTTCATCGTGCACATCGTCCCAAATATCGAGCTATTATGTCGTTATGGTGTCTCCCCTGAAACTGCGCAAGGGTTAGGTGCAGAAAAGGGATGGGATCTACTGGTCTTCAAGACTTTCGAGCGGCGATTTTGTTCGGGTACGCACGACTGGGTCGTCTTCTCATCGTCAATTGACTATTTTTATGGATCCTACAAACCAGATACTAATTCATATTTATAGTCATCTCTAGGCCACGGTATAGCCATGTTCCCTAGCGCTACTACCCATTTACCTCCATTTTCGTTAAGTCATGAACATGACATGTCATTTTGTCATTTTAAGACGGAATGCGGTGCGGCTTTTGAAGGCGCTGGAGGACAAGGACTTGGTAAATCAATGGTGCGTTTGTAGACCCATTAGATGACCGTATGTCTTACCTTTGTTTGCATAGGACCGTGCAATTTGAACGCAAGAAAATAAATGTACGCTTTCCAATATGTTGTCATCCGGTCCCCATCCACTGGTATCCACCTCAAGCATGTATATATCAACTTCTATATTCTCGATACGATGTTTAAAACACTTTCCCACCCCACCCCGACTTCAAGTCTGTCGAGCTTCACCCGCATCCTTCCCGAGGTGCACGACATCTCTTCATGATATGACTATCTATCTGACGCTGAACTGCCGGTAGCTGAGGATATATGCGCCGGCCAGCGTTGTTACCTATATCGTCCAAAAGGTGACTAGTCAAGAGGCGAGCGATAACTTTCTAGGGAAAGAGAGGAGAACCACGTCGTGCCCTGTACTGCCCAATTTTCTCATCAAAATCCCTTTCACGATGCATTATGTTGTTAGAGGCGAGGCAACTGGACTAGTACGCTTGTCTCCGATATTAAAGCGCCACTCCTCACTTTTCTATTCAACTGTAGCTTCCCTGATTTGAACTCTTCGAAGATGGATTCATACGCAAGAAATCGGATCACGTTATACCTCGCAACGCCTCCAGATCGTTGACTGACATCGTCTTTACATCAGGTTAGAGACAGAGGGCTTACACGTGCAACGATAAATATATTCAATGGGTGCAGAGGGTGAAGTGCCATGATAGTGGGTTTACTTCCATGATGTGAATGCCGTTAGTTAATGCCCTTCGGGAGTAGTGTCCTTCGCTTTGTCGCACCGCAGACCCTAGTTTTACTGGAAGTCAGGTTCTTTAAGCACTGTTGAATGGAAACCCGTGTTGAAGTTACCGTCACGTCTACATGTACGTTTCTTTACTTCTCGTTCTACTTCGGTTTTGACTGCATGCTGTAAAAGATATATGAAGCAATGTTAATAACATGCGATTGCTGCAGGACAAGCTACGGCAAGGTGGGACTGGCTATGCTTCCAGAAGGTTATATATAAGCAGCTGCCAATAAGCACCAAATGGGCGCTTAGCCAAGCTTATGGTCCTCACGCAATTCCCTCGTTCCAAAGACACCGCTGTCCGTCATCTCGTGATGCCACCTAAATAACGCCGGGCCCTTACCGGGCCCTACTGGATGCCTACTTATGTAATGCAACATCTACGGCGAAATGAAATTGCCGTTTAGACGCCTTACAGCTTCCACATCACTATAACACCTACACGCCATTTCCGCTTGTCTCCTTGTGAACTTTTTTCCAGATCTAATGAATCCTACTAACATCGAAATGATGGATCTCAACTGAGTTAGAGGGATGTACCAGATAAAATGCATGCCTGCATCAAGTCCGTTTTTAACGTGACACTGACGGAGACACGACCAAGAACTTAAAGAAGCTCCTTCAAGAGATAGAGATATACTTACAAAAACCGCACGAGGCCGCGTAGTTGGACTAAGGACGCAACTTCAGCGCCTCACTCGAGAAAACTCTGCTACCGACCATGACCAAGAAGCCATTCATCCAAAATCCGTTCCGCTCTATTCATACTGTATGTAGTCTTTCCGTTGACTATTGGTTCCCTATATTGAATTCTCCAAACGCCGCAGATTCCAAAGTGTCAGCCATTCAAAGCATCCATACCACAACAGGTCTCCAAGTTGAAAGACGAGGTACCTCCGGTATGAGTTTGTTCTATGTAAGCTGTGACGTTCTCATCGCATCCACTGCGTAGGCACCACCTGTACATGAGATAGGTTCGGAGGAGTCAAAGAAGTCGTTCACTGTGATGGCCTCTCCCCGAGGCAAAGATTCAGTTTTGGCAGGAGTAGGAAAGCATGTTAAGTCACTGTGGAGGCGTTTCAACAACATTGTCCTGCATTTATTTCCCAAAAACAAGGCATCAGGGCCAGGTACAGATGATTCACAGAATCGGCAAAAACATCTTCGCTTTTGTCCTCAACATCTCCGGCTAGTTCCCAGCCGTCAACGGCCCTTCGTCCGATGTACCTCACCTTCTCTGATCCGAGGGGTAAGTAAATATCCCAATTTTCCGACCCTTGTGCTCATCCCAACATCGTAGGCTCCGCACCGCATTGATGCGTCTCGATTTTGGGCTGTTCTCATCGGAATCGATGTGTACGAGAGTAGCCCCTTACACAGTTGCGTATCGGACACATCATTAATGAAAAAGTTCCTCATCGACGACCTCGGTGTGCCGAAAGAGCGGATTCAATGTCTCCTCGGCTCCCACGATCTCACCCCTGCCGATCCATTAACACCTTCCCGCACCAACATCGTAAACACTCTCTACAGTCTCATTCACAATGACGAAATCCAGTTTGGCGACAATATAGTCATTTATTATGCCGGGCATGGCTCGAGCTATCATTGTTCAGACCATTTTTACACAGAGGAATCTGGATGTAGCGAGGATTTCTGTTCCATCAAAGCTCTGTGCCCCGTCGATCACGATTCCATAGATGCCAATGGACTTCCGATACCTGACATCAGCGACCGAGAGCTCAATGCTCTTTTCACTCAAATATCTCTTGTCAAAGGGCATAACATCACATTCATCGTAGACTGCTGCCATGCTCGCAGCTTTGACCGCAGGGCCTCCGGTTCAGGAATACGTACCATCCCCATAACAGTTCGCGCTTCACTCAGCGATATGTTGCGCGCAGCAGATGAAAGGCTACAACATCTACCATCCTGCCTCTCTGTTTCATCAGAGGATTGGAAGCCAAATATGGGATCTCATGTGATCCTGGCTGCATGTAGGGATTACCAGTTGGTGAAGGAGACTGCAGGAAAGGATGGATGCGGCGGGGTGTTTACCAGCACACTTGTTCGTGTTCTAAGGTCGAGCGCATGGAAGAAGGAAACAACATACGTTGGACTCACCGACCTTCTGAATCAGTCTTGTTCCCAAACTCCGGTTGTTGCTGGGGACTATAAGTATGAGTGGCTGTGGTATCAGGTGTAACAGCTAGTAAGGAGCTCCTTGCCATGTAGCCTAAGCGCTTCAAGACGAGACATTCAGCCTTAGGACAACCATGCTTAATTCAGTCATGATTAATGATTCATTATGTGTTTTAGCAGGAGCTCCATGCAAGATTCCGAGCCCTAGGTTGCCGGCAAGGTTGAAGGACGGTGTCCGGCCCGCAGCATCTGATCCATGAGTTCACCGTATGGCCATTAGGTCAGGTCAGAAATCCAAGTTCGATCAAAATGACCGAGATCAGCACTGGTGGATGTTTGATGGGACAGGTGTCTTGCAGGTGTCTCCCAAGTCGCTGAAGTTGACACAGTGGATTTTGCCGTGTACATGACCGGTGTGTATTCAGACACTGAATAGACTATTGGGACCGTATGGCGGGATTCGCTGGGCCAATGGAAGCAATGGTGTTGGTGTTGGTGTTGTTACCGGCACAAGGTCCCAATAAGGAACGGCCGGGTCCACAGCCCTGACATGGCGAACCATGTGCTGTGGCCACGAAGGTTCATACCGTTGTGATCACACTGTTGAGTGTGTCGCACGGAGTAGAGACTCTTCATGGGGTGCAAAGGAAAGGCAGTCATTTATGAATAGTATAACGGTACAGTACTAGAAATGCACATTGCGGAAGACGTTGAAGACGTTTAGCAAGAGGTCTAACAATTTCAATATTATCTGCTCTCAGTAGGACATATATGACTTCAAGACCAGAGGGCGCTGATTACAATAGATTCGCAAAAGGGCCGGTGGCAAGGAGGACAATAGATTGAAAGAAGTCGAATCGCAAATTCTTCCAAGGATTGTGATCCATCACACAACAAAAATGTGGGCTCCGTCCTCAACTTCAGCCTGAGAATAGTGGGAGTCAGAGTTAGCGATTATAGACGATTATGAAGTCGATTATGGCAGCGATTATGGGACCGATTACAAGACGTAATCGCCTTCATAATCACCTTGGCTCTGACCGTGTGCGCTCCTACGTCGGATTGTGTCCAATTATGTAAAAGTGAATTTGGGCGAGGATCATAATCGCCGTTCATAATCGTTGCCATAATCGTATAAGCGACTCCAGAGGCGCTTATACGATTATGGTCGATTCCGATTATTCCCACGATTATGGTCCTCATAATCGTTCCTGTAATCGTTCTTGTAATCATCTACTCTGACTCCCACTAATGGCAGAAACGACATGAACACTGCGAATAAGGAAGAGATGGACGATGGCGTTCAGCCTGTCATGGCAAGAGTATGCGATATGTCAACAGTCGGACTAAGGCCTTTCTATGCTCGGCAATAGGTACATTCAAATAGGAGCGGAAGGATGGGACTGGGATTCTGCGAGCGGAATTGTTGTAGCGCTCTGTTTGAGCTTTGGAGCGGTAGCGCAATTTGGCTCTGGCTCTGGCGAGAGACTCGGCCATAGCATAGGACAAAAAGTAGTCTACTGGAAGAGATAGAACATATTGTCAATATCATAAGGTGAGTATGATATGACGATATTTAACCGGCCACGTTCCAGTCTCTGACTCTCTGAGAATAACAACATAACAGGGGAGCACGACATCAACATAGAGAGGTTTTCCGTCCGCTCAGGACTGGTCCATGGCCGTGCATAAAAGCGTAAAATGAACATCTTGTTATTAGTGCAATGAAAACTGTTTTGTAAAAAGGGCGAAGAGTGTGGCATTTGTGAAAGCGAGACATCATGACGGAGTGCAGTACAATAATTGTATGGAAACAGGATGAGGAGGTCAAAGGTGACACGAGGGAGAGGGAAGACAGGTAGTACGCGCGCCACAGTGGGAGGTGGCAAGCAGCCAAACATGACCAAACACAGCTGTGAGACATGACGCACGGACCCCAAGGAATCGGGCATGGTACTCGAGCCCACGAAACCGAACGAGATGGGAAGGCAAGCATGATACACGGACGTGGGATCAAAACACCGGAACAGGAACACAACCGTAACACAAACACAGGAACATTGATGCACGGGAACAGAACCGGAGCGCAAACACAAGAACCACGATGCACGGGAACACAAGGGCATGCAAACACAGGAAACGAGAACGGGACAGGGAAGAAAAGGTTTAGTAAAGTAGGGAAGACCAGGGAAAAGGGGGCACATGATGAACTGGAAAGACCGGGACGAGCAGCCAACTTGGTGGTAAAAGAGAGCGCGGTGCTCAACATTGTCCTTGTCATCTAGTCCCTGCAGCCACATAACTGAGAAAAGTGCCTGGTGGTTCCAGTTTGAGGGTTCCAGTTAGGGCTGCGCACCGTACCATATACGGTATACGGCCATAACATCGCAGTCTCAGTCGGTTACGGAAACATCCGTATACCGTACCGTCAACTGAAAAATCAAGCTTTGTCGGCGTCGGTACGGATACCTTACGGCCGTCGATGGCCGTTTACGAACGTATATGCAGACCAAAATATGTATATTCATCTAACCTACTCATTTAAAGCCTTTTTGATAGCACTACGTTCATGACGGAGACGGTGTTTCATAAGCATGAGAACACGAATTGTCTCTGGCTTGAGACTCGCACGCCTAAGCGAGATGGTGTCTCGTCCACCAGAGAAGATACGCTCTACGGCAACAGCAGATCCTGTGAAAAGAACTTCATTAACAGATAATCGACTGGAAGCAAATTTGACGTACCAGGAATTGATAGAATATCCCATGCAAGATTGAACAAGTTCGGAAGTTCGCCTCGCTTGTTGAACCACCATTTGACAGGACTGCAGGAACCAAAATCTTCACGTGGAAGGTTAAAGTATGCCGTGAGTTCATCGACAACTGCAGTCTTCTTCCGGTATCTTGAGGTGAAATCAACCTTCTGGGGGGAGCCTTGGAGGTTGAGTAAAGCGGCAGTAGGAGGAGTTGGGATGGCAGGTTGATGGGATGAAGGTACTCGCCCAGCATAATGGGAATTGTAGTAATCATACAGATCATGCTTTGTGTCCTCGAGGTAATCTGCCAACAGATGGTCGCCTGTATAATTGTCGTGCATTCCCTCGTATGAGATCCGCAGATCTAAGACTAAGAAGACTTTAGTCAAAGAAGCAGCAAACTGGAAACAGAGTACTTACGTGCCGCCCACGTATACAGAGGGGATTCATCGTACTTGTAGTAATATTCACTCAACTTATTGTGTGCAGCAATGACTCCGTCTCGAAGGCGAGGTGAGATGTTGTCAGGGAGAGATCGGAGCACATCTTTGAGGTGATCCTGAAGCCCACGAAAGATAGCGTGTGTTGTAGACAACATTGATACCTTTGTAGTAGACATCTGAGTTGTTGCTGAACGGAACATCTTGAGCCATCCAGTGACAAGTTCAATGGCATTCCAATCAGCTTCGCTTAACTCAAGATGTCGCAGTTCACGGATGCGAGAGACGTAATTATCAATAACGTCACAGAAGTCTATGGCACAGCCTTGGAGCATATTAATAAACAGTCATGTAGAAATCTGATGACCACATACGCATCATTTGATGAGTCAATGACCAGCGAGTTGCGACGTCGAGAATGAGCATAAGAACTTGCTCTGTAGCATCGGTCACTTCGCTCCGAAGTTCAAGGGCCATTTTAACCTCACGAAGCCAGCCTTGCTTGCGCTGAGGACTGGAACGAACAGCACGAACAATCTGATGAAGCTAATGATTATTAGAGTTGTGTCCATGCAGTAACAGAACAAATACACCAGCTCATACCTTGTCAACAGACGAAAAGACATCATCGGACAAGTCACTCATAGAATAGGTGAGGTCTCCACCTTCGTCTGCCTCATCACCAGATTCGTACTCATCCTGGAGAGCCGCCTCGTTATCATTGCTTCAATCAACAGGCGCCGTCACTGCATCCTGGTAGTTCGAGCTTTCGCCTGTTGCTTTTTTTGCAGTCTTCTTTGTGATCATGCCGATCGCTTCCAGAAGCTGATAGTCACAAAATATTGTTAGAAATGGGGCTTTTATGCTTGCTCTAGCTTACCTTGATGGCCGCGAGATGAATGGTATGGGGCATACACCGCAGGCGTGAAAGCTTTTCATCAAATATAATACCTTCCCTTCTGCAGCGGTGCTCAATCCCTTTCATAAGGGTGTCGTTGTTTGTTGCATTATCCATCATAAAGGCAATAACCTAAAGTTATCTTGAATACCATGAGTCAATAAATCAACAAGAACCTACCTTATCACAGAGACCATAAAGTGTGAGTGTGTCCCAAACCACTTCGGCCATATTCTCGCCTGTGTGCCTGCCTATTAACTCACGGAAATCAATGAGTAAATCCTCTACAAAATAATTAGTACCATGTCAAAAAACCAGGATGGTACACGCACCATGTTGTCCTTCATTTGTAACATAATGAGCGACAGTGGCGAGGAATGCAATATTGTTGCTAGAAGTCCACGCATCAAGGGATATACTGACTTTTCCTTCCAACTCCTAGTGCCGTTGAGTACTTGAATATAACTACAACGGAACAGAAAGCGCTACCTCAAACATCTTCCAGGTCTCTTCAATGCTATCCTCGCCCATCTTCATAATCCGCCTTCGGATAGCATCTCGGTGCGGGATATGAAGGTCCTCAAGTGAATGGTGGTGCACATATGACAGGAGGTTGCGAAATTCAGGCCTATCAACCTCTTCAAAGGGCTGATCACATGCGATGAGCCACTCTGCAAGAAGTCTTTCGAATTTATCCTGGTCCCAGTCACCCTACAACAACGGTATTAGCAGCAGGAAAATTGAAAGTAAACAACCAAACCTTAGCGTCCATAGATTGCTTCTTAAAAGCATGAATGATATTCTCCGACTCCGATTCCATCTGCTTGAGATACATCTCAGCCGCCTGTGCATCCAACTTCTTGGAGCTGTTTGCTGATCTCAATCTCATCTTGGAGAATAGCAGCATTCGGTGTCTTATCCAAATGGGCACGCAATGCTGAAAACATGCGGTACATAGGCGCTGAGCATGTCTTCAAATGACCGACAAGCCCTGTTCAAAAATCAGTGTCAGATTGTCGTCATGAACAAAAGAAAATGTGCGTACCATTCAAGCTTCCCTTCATTGCCTTGGTGATCGTCAGGACTTTGCGGTTACCGTGATAGCACTTGAAGTGCTTATCCCCCTTGTTTCCAGGTTTCCCCTCTGCATTAAGCAAGACTTCTTCAGTAGAAATAATAAATGGGATTACGCTTCCCAACCTGTGTATGTAATGAGTTTGAGGAACGACACAGGATTAATGATGTACATACCTTGCGCGTACTGCTTTGCGGGCACTGATGGCTGGTCAGATTGGGGTGCAGGGCTATTATCGTCATCCTCCGAATCATCCTCAATGATATATCGGCGGGCCTTCTTGCTCTTGTCGGAGATACTATTGCTAGCAATGTTTTCATCGTCCTCGATCTCCTCCACTGTAACATGCTTCCGCTTGCTCTGCACATTATCGGGGACAGTCTTCGAGGGAAGGATATCGGCAATCTACAACGCCATTAGAATAAAGAATACAAAGGATGTTTATCGGAGGCGCACCTCATTGTTTGTAACTTCACGGTCTGACTCTGACATATCCGTGCAGCTCTCTGAATCATCGTCAGCAGCGAAGGCACTGTCGTTGGATTCCGATGCTGCACCATCAAGTGTATCGTCTTAGAAACAAAGATATTCAGATTATGATACGTGATCAAGGATTCAACAGTACTTACTAGATTTAGCTTGCGTCTTCCGTTTGCCTTTCTTCCTCTTGGTGCGGCGGCGTGTCTTTGGAGGGGCTGTCAGTTGTCCATGCTCAGTCTCGCATTTCAGCATCCACAAGCTCCTTCAAACGACCACCGGTGTTTGACCTGCGCGTTCGACCTGATGCAAATATTCAGTACACAAAGACATGGAGAGAGATGAACACATACTCTGTCCTTTGGTACCAGGCAGCTGGACCAGCCATTAGTACATCATCGTCTTTGTCGAAGTAAAAGTCAATTTGCGCTGCAGGTTTCAGCCTTCCATCGGTATCGAGAGCACACTGGTCAGAGGAATTAGACATCGTGAATGAAGGATAGAGAAAACGAATACCTTTCAGTCTTTTATATGCCAGGACGGTGAGCTGTACCCTAGGAGGATCGGAAGACTGTGAAAATGTACAAGTGTTAGTAAAATTTCAATAAAATTTCGGCTGTCTCAGTGTAATAAGATGGGCTGGAATGGTTCATTCATGACATTGGAGCTGGACCAGAAGATGGCTGGAGAAAGTAAGTGACATTGACTGAGCTGGTGGCTTCCAATAGAGACATAATAGATCTATATGTAAGGAATATAAACATGGGACTGTTTGTGACATGTCAGGAATGTGGTGAAAAGGTTTAGCCTTGTAAAACACACCTAGGTCTTCGCTGGTAACAGGACTCCCTCAATGACCCTCTCAACAGCTAACGAGTCGAACCAGATTGGATAGAGTCCAGGAATGGAAAGCCGACAGGTCCTGGCATGCACTGGTACTCCTGTGGCAGGTGGGCGCACAGTAACATGGGCGCTGGAAGTGACGTGTCCCGGCTATTTGCATCAGATTGCCACTTAATGGTGTGATTTTTTATGCTGCATAGTAAGCCGTATTACGCCGTTAGATGGCCGTATCCGAGGACCCGTGATGGAGACGGAAGAGCCGTATACCGAACCGTATGAACTTCAGCTTTGGCACTCTCGGCTTCGGCCCGTATACCGTATCACAGTTACCGATAACCGTATGATACGGCTACGGCGTGCAGCCCTAGTTCCAGTGAGAACCATTGCAACTCCTCTTTTCCGCAGCTCCAGACACCATCCATTGGGAAATATGCTCCCAGAGGAATGTGCGACTCTTTTGCTCAGTACCATACTCCGTCCATTCAAGCTGAAGGTACGAGGTACATGGTTGGGCAGCGCAATTGATTGCAGGTTCAAGTCGCCATGGCCCCTATTTTGCACCTGGGTGTCGTCCAGCCGATTTACGCACAATCCATCGAAGTAAGATCTCCTTGAGCAATCTGCAGCTTCGCAGGATACACCCAGAGGCCATTCGAGGGAGGGGGAGTTAAGAAACGGGACCCCAAGAATATCGATGATGGTGGTCGATGGTCAAGGTCATGGTGCAAACTCTAAACTTTTACGACCGAAACCTGCCCCCACGTGGTCTCGGATGTACCGGACCGAATGCAACTGTAATTAAGTACTACGCTTTGAATGTGATTACATATTTCGGCCTTCTAGTCTTCTCTTGATGTGGACGAATTCAGAAGGCACGTTGTATCCTGTCTGTTCTCATATCCTGTCGTACCGACACCTGTTTATTCAATCTATTTTCTATCTACCTGAACTTATTTGCAATGGAACGATGATCGACGACGATTCCTCTGGCAACGATATCATGGTTGCTGGAATCATGTCTGGCGATAAGTTCCATAATATTGGATTATCCAGACCACATTCCAAACCATGAGGTATCACGAAGGCTCTTCCAACAAGGCAATTTTCCGGTCCGAGTTGGTTTTGTGAACGCTCCAACACTCTCATCATATCAGATGCCACCTGTAGGTTTTAGATCATTTTAAATTTTAGAGAAGTAACTCACACAGAAGTTTAGCCTGCCGTTGTCTCTTCCAAGAATCAGAAGGTGGCCAAAAGCCACCGCTGCAGCCGCAGATATGCACATGCTATTACTTTATCCTGCTTCATCACTTTCGCTCAAAGACGCGTGTATTTACTAAGTGTGAATGACATTCCTTTACCAGAGGAGTAGGTGTAGATGAATATCTATCCTTAGTCACCGGCTCGCCACTCGCGTGCTCATCCCAACATCCTGGGCATCTATAAGCAGCAGCAATTGCTGTTATACTGAAAAATTTGGATGTGGTAGCGGCATGTGTCATATCTACCACGATTTTGACTATCCGCCATCAGTGACCGACTCCAGTCATCGCCGGGGACCACCAATATGAAGCCACATGATCGTATTGCATGGGAACGGGCATAATCAGTTACATAGTAGAATCGTATGGTACATTGTGTTTTTGTAAACGTTTGGTGCGAATGCCGCACTACCTAGCGTCACATTACAAGCCGTTCGAATTTATTGAAATAGGACAATGTAATAACAGCGCTTTTCAAATGTGCTACTACGTACAGTCTATTTAAAAAAAATTAGAAAGTAATCGACGACCGACACGGATGCCTTATCCGCGCAATACGATTATTCACCCTGATACCAAAGGCGCCCGTATTTACGGTCCCCAGCAACAACCGGAGTCTGGAAGTATGACTGATTCAGAAGCTCGGTGAGTTCAACATATGTTGTTTCCCTCTTCCAGGCATCCGACCTCAGGACGCGAACAAGCATCTTGGTAAGAACCCCGCGATATCCCTTCATTCCCAAAATCTCTGTCGCACGCTGATAATCCCTACACGCTGCCAGAACTATGTGAGAACTCATATCTGGCTTCCAATCCTTCGATAAAACAGATCGATAGCAGGGGAAACTCTTCAACCTTTCTTCTGCAGCGCGTAACATGTCGTTGACATTGGTACGACCAGAACTGCATATGGAGCGTTGTCTTGCTTCGATTCCCGGTCCCCTGCTTGTGCCACCAGCATGACAGCAATCTGCGATAAACGTGATCCTATACCCCTTGGCAAGCGATATCTGGGTGAATATAGCATTGAGCTCTCGGTCGCTGATATCGGGTATCCAATGTTCGTCGGAGTCCAAAGTATCCCGGTCAATGGGGCACAAAGCTTCGATGGGACAGAAATCCCTGCTGCATTTAGATCCAGTAAAGGAACGCTTCAAACAATGGTAGCTCGAACCATGCCCAGCATAGTAGATGATTATATTGTCGCCAAGCTGAATTTCATCATTGCGAATGAGACTGTAGAGAGTGTTTACGATATTGGCGCGGGAAGGTGTTAATGAATTGGCAGGGGTGAGATCATGGGAGCCGAGGAGACATTGAATACGCTCTTTCGGCACGCCGAGATCGTCGATGAGGAACTTCTTTATTAATGATGCGTCCGATACACAGCCGTGTAAGGGGCTACCCTCGTACGCATCGATTCCGATGAGAACAGCCCAAAATTGAGACACGTCAACGCGGTGCGGGGCCTACAATGTTGAGATGAGCACAAGTGTCACTAGGGGAATGCGCATGTGCTTACTCCTCGGATAAAGGAATAGGGTTCACTTATGACACTGGCAAGCTGTCGAGGGATACGCGCGTCTTTGAGGCGAAGGTGGTAAAGTTTGTGCATATCTGCTGCTGCAGCGTTATTTGATGCTAATGCGTTAGTGTTTCGATGGAAAAACCGAACGGCGATGCGGAGAGGTGAGGAGAGACGTTTCCATCCTGACTGCGCACGCTCTTTTGCTTCTTGGAAGACCGCTACTGAGTTGATACCTTCAGAAGAGATCATTCCATAGTTTTCTGCAAGCTGCTCCTCTTTCTCCGTCAAATCATATAATTTCTTCTGCAGACGCTGGTTCTTCAGCTGAGCCTATGCAGCAGATCTGAGAAATGGCCACAGCATCCACAAAAGAAATCATACCGGAAAAGAGATATCACCAGCGGTCCTGGTCAATGCTCGCGAGAATGCCTCTGGCTCGCTGTCTGCAATGTGAGTCTGAATGTTTTAATAGTATAACTAATTGAAGAGGTGACAAACAGACACGTACCATCATTTGCAAAGTGACCAAGATGTTTTTGCCACAGTAGCTAATGGTCCCCGGGCTATAAGAAGCATAGGATGAGAGCGTGTCAGTGTCATCGACAGGTTTCAACGTGCCTTGGTCATCTCAGGGAAAAGACCGCAAGATCTATACGTTATGATACACAATATTCCTCAATAGGATTTTAATGGAAACTTACATCGCCATACTATTCCAACGCTCTTCCCACATGTCTGTGGTCCTTTTGGATTTCACAGACGCTCCAGGTGTATTCGGTCTGCAAAATGCCCACAAGTAGAAATAGAAATCACGTATGCTGCTAAATGTAAACCAGAAACATTCGCTACGACTGGCTCCCAAGTCCTCGGATTCAAGCGACCATATGTGGCGATCACTTCATAGCACTAAAAACGAGATGGGGACGACCGTAGGTCTTCCAAAGCGCCAAAGACACATAAGGACTTAGCGCCAGAGTAGTGTGGCCTAACCACAGTCTTATCGACTATCGCAGTGTTTAGTGTACATGTGGAAACACAATCAAAACTTGAGGTCAAGGTTACGAAGAGGTAGGTGTATCCAGAATCTTGGAACTAGTTCCTCGTCGGTGGAAAATGCCCCCCAGACCTATAACAATGGTCAGCGTCAGACTCCGAAGAAGACAGGGCAACAGGAAGAATTTACTGTAGCTATCTCAGCATGGGCACATCACAAACTGTGTACGCTGAGGAATGATGCCCATTCGATGACTGAACGAAGTAGGAGAAACTTAAGATTGTATGGGGAAAGGAAAAAGGCGGGATGACGTTAGTGACCTGAAAAGATCGAGCCGGGCCGGAGCGTTGGCTTCGACATCTTTTTCTGTTTCCCTTCTCTGATTAAACTCGCAAGCAATTTATTAGTTATATATATATGCCGCTACGTATGGGTATATTCTAATGTCCACTACAGTCAAGGACCGGTCAATGAGACACTTGGCCCGGGTGCTTTCCTCAGGGCCAAATTGGTCTCGGACTTCACATATAAATCATAATAGGATATGTACATGTAACAGTAATGAATTTCCGAGGCCATTGGGAATGTACTACGACAATAATTATTTTGGGGGTGGCTCATTAGGTCACACCACGGATTACCATATCAGTCACAGTCAGAAGACCTGTTTGTATTTTTTCTTTACATGTTGCTAATTGGACTCTACTCACATCATATGTACTCTGCTTTACAGGGAGAGACATAGACACTCTCTAGTGACACTGACGATGGCAAAGAAGAGGCAGGGGAGGAAATCAGCACCGAAGATAAGCAATCCGATTAGATTATGATTACATATAATTACTATATTTGGATTTTCCGGTAGATTGCCGGCGTGATGTGACGTGTCTCATTGAGTGGTAATCGTGCGATAAGAAGATTTCGCACTGATGTCCTCCGGCATGTAGGGTTTTGGCCCATATCCCAACCGGATTTTTTGCCATTATGTTCTTATCATAGCTTGCCTTATGCTATCGTCAGCCGAGGTAAGGAAGCCCATTTTTTCACCCTTCCGAGGTCCTTCTATATTTGGGTGTCTCATTGACCGGTCCTTGACTGTAATTATATTTCGTCATCTTTGCCTGTACAGAACTCGTGTGTTAACAAGAAGCCTTTCCACGATCAAAGCTTGAGCAAAGCACGTCGAGGGAAGGAGGCTTCTTAAATGAAGGCACTCGTTTTGGCTACGAAGGCATGTGTGTACTTCCTCATTTTTTTTCTCTGTGATGGGCCCCATATAGTCTATAGACGCCCAGACATTTATAACTGTATAGTTCACCTGGAGGCTGGCAAGGATGACGCAGTCTATTTGGCGTACTCTGTTCAAGCATATGGTCTGGCTAGATCCAAGTGATCAGCGCTTATTCCTCTGGGCTACATGAAAGAATGTGTGCTTGTAACAGGAACGAGCCGTTTCTGTGCTATACAGATATTGGTTCCTGGCAGACTAGCGCCCTTGGAACTTTCCCTGACCCTAACGCTGCGCCACGCAACCTTTTACGGATATTAAGTCGCACAAACATATTCTCACTCTCTGGACACCCTCTAGTACCAAAATATTGCTCAAATCGCCGTGTTTGTGTTGTTAGTCCGATAAGAATGTGCTGGGGTTGGTTCTACTGATCGATATAACTACCGCCGACAATGTGAAGAGCATAAGGGCATGGAAAGAGCGTAGGACCACAAGCTCACTGTGTTGGGCTTCTCTTCGCATCTTGACCATCATTTACGGAAAGCTCAGAGTTGGCTCTGCGTGCAGAGTCGATCTGGCGAGGATTGAGTGGGAAGGCGGAATCAGCGAACATTGGGAATAGTATCGTAGTTTTGCCTAGGCGTGTTGAGATAGCTGATGGACTAATAACGGTACGTCCGTGCTACTTTTACTACTTGTCTGTCAATGGAACCTGACATTAACAGAAATTATTTAACTCGATCGCAGATCAAGTAACAAGAGGTCTATTTCCGATGGTTTTTTTTTGGTTGGTATTTCATGTGATGTATTTGAAGCCCTGTGAATGATGAACTTCGGAAAACTTGAAGTCGGTGATTTCGTTTTGCCCTACGTGTCTTCTACTACCCCAGTTTCGACTTCGTCCTTCGATCTCATGCCTCATATACAATCTCCATCAGAGCGGCATATGTAGGTTCGACCGAGTGACGGAAAGATGTGTCTGGGACGGCGAACTGAGGAAATATTTCAGGCTTTGATAGGTCGAGACAAGCTTCTTTAGGCGCCCTTACTGGACCCGTTTTCCTCTGTATCACCGTTTACTTTTGTCGGAAGGAACGAAGTAACTCTAGATTTTTCTACCCAAATGAGAAGGGCGGCTATGGGGCGTCATTCGTCGGATAATTCTGGTCTCACGATTGATGGTGGCTTGACGCATGGTGGCGCGGCGGCGAGTAGGTAGATAGGCTTCTTCGTTTAGCCGTCGTCAGTATTCATGTTCTTCGCACAGTTCTTAAGTGATGGAAACGATACAAATCGACTGTATGGTTCGGGTGGTGAGGTCAATATGGAAGGTTCTTGGCCCCGATACTTGCGCAGACATCGGGTCCTAAGGTAATATTACTTGGTAGGGTTTTGTGAGGGAGCAGAAGGTTTGGCTACAGTTGTTGCTACTTGCTGCCAGACAGACAAGAATTGTCGCGCTAGTGTGAGGCGCGACCGTTAGAACAACATATTAGGCGCTTGGGCTACCTTGCGTACAGTGGAGTAATGGTCAAAGATCGTTTTATTTCAACAAACATAATTATACAGAATGCTCACGTTAGAGCACCCAAGCCAACACTTAATCTTTTACACCTAATACCAAACGCGTTCGTATCTATGGACCCCAGCAACGACCGGAGTCTGAGCGTTCGACTGATTCAGAAGGCAAGCAAGTCCAACATAAGTCGTTTCCTTCTTCCAGTCCTCCGACTTCAAAACACGAAGAAGCGTCTTGGTGAAAATCCCGCCGTATTGCCCGCTTTCCAGAGTCTCCCTCGCAGTCTGGTGGTCTCGACACGCCGCCAGACATACATGAGAACTCCTATCTGGCTTCCAATCGTCCGATAATATAGATTGATATCCAGGAAAGTGTTCCAGCCTTTCGTGTCCAACGCGCAACATGTCGTTGACATCAGAACGAGTAGTGTGCTGTATGCTGCGCATTTCTGTATCTGGGTGGCGGGGAAAACTGCGAGCGTAACAGCAGTCTGCGATGAACGTAATCTTATGCCCCTTGACGCGAGATATTTCCGTGAAAAGAGCGTCGAGCTCTCGGTCGCTGATATCGGGTACGTAACGACCTCCGGCGTCTAAAGTGTCGCGATCTAGGGGGCACAGAGCTTTGACGGGACAGGATTTTGTGTCACATTTAGGTTTGAGACAATGCTCCGCACAGTTGTAGCTGGCACCATGCCCAGCGAAGTAGATAAGAATATTGTCCCCCGAATCGATTTCCTGATTGTCGATGAGACTGTAGAGCACTCGTACGATGTTGTCGCGAGAAGGCAAGGGATCGCCAGGGGTGGGATAGTGAAAGCCGAGGAGACACTGGATACGTTCTTCTGACATGCCTAGGTCGTCAATCAGGAAATTCTTCATTGATAATGCGTCCGAGACGCAGCCGCTGAGGTGTTGACGTTCATATGCATCGATGCCGATGAGAACAGCCCAAAATCGGGATGCATCGACGCCGTACCGGTTCTGTGACAGCTAGAATGAGCACGAAGGTCGATAGATAGGGGTATACGCTTACGCTTTGGATTGAGGAAGGAGATTCAGATGGAACAGGCTGCTGAGGGATGGACTCGCGAAGTTGACGAAGTCTGTGCAAGGCTTCTAAATCATCGGTTTCTGATGCTGATGTGCCGTTCCAAAGGGAAAGGAGAAGACGCCAAAGGGGTGGCCTAGCACGCCTTTCTGCCTCACGAAGAACCGCCTCGGGGTCGATGCAATTTCCTTGAGGAGAGGCCATCCCATATGTATGTGCAAGCCGGTTCTCTACCCCTTCCAAACGACGTATTTCTTCGAGCAGGTCGCGATTTACAGGTTGCTCCTGCGCAGAAGATTTAGTGAAAGGACTACAGTGCCCACGCAACGAAATCGTACCGGAGAGGAGCTGTTCGCTGTGGCCATTTCTCGTGTGAGGAATGTGGTGGTTCCGTGAGTTCTGAAGCATAGACAGTGCAGCAAAATCCACCGCTTGCTAGCTGAGACAGCCGCAATCAATGATGTCATGCGAGATCATGACTCAATTTATCTGCACGATGTTAGGGTCGGGCTTGAGTTAAAGTCGTGTTGATGATTGCAAGGGTATGGCAAAAAGCCTTTTGGAACCTGGTCGTTTGTTGAGGGTGGAAGCCCAGGCTAGAAACTGCCTCGCAGGGCCAAGAGGGCCAATCTTGGCCAGTGTTTCAATTCATACTGCGCTGAGGTAACCACAAGAAACCTCAGGTAAAACGTAGTCTTGCCGTCGCGAATGAGGCGAAGTCGTAGTGAGATGCGTCACGAATAAAAGCAGAGGACGCCAGCCTTAGTTCAATAGTTGCAGACTAATGAAAGAAATGGAGATCATGGAGAGAGGTTTCCGTGATAGATAGATGGACGGACTAGGACCTTGCCCTAGATTGTGAGGATGACATCTGGAGATCTGGAGTTTTGGGATGTTATCGACGCTCGTCATCGTTGTCGACGGGGAAAAAACTGTCGGCCGAAAGTAGTATGAGCAAACAAGCGCGCCACGTCGCGTCAGCGTGCACCAATTTTTCATGGATCCTATTCTGTTGAAGTGCACTGTTCATGTATGAAACTGCTAATTGTTTGTGTCCACCAAACACTCGAACTCCATCGGTAACGCGAGGTAGTGCCACACCAATAGGGGGACCTCAATTCAGAATGTTTAGATGCCCGAGCCTTAGCCCTTCGCATTGACACCGCGAATTCGTTACTACGCCAACGGTGCCTCCCAGAGAATTGCTCGGTTTTGCGCGCTTGACGCGTGTAGTTCTACACAACCGTATTAGTCCGCTAATTACAAAGAGAAAGAGACAAGCGTACCTCGCAGTCGTATCTGATCCCGCTTCGAGAACTTCTGCGGCGACTCGTCGGATTACCCTTAAATATTGCAATTCAGCACCGTCGTCAGAGTAATGAAGCCAAAGCGCACATTGGCATTCTTTCCAGCTTGCATCTTGTGAAGCAACCCTTTTCCGTCCGTAGGTGCCGGCAACCTCCTCGAAACAGCCATAGTAGTCATTCCTCGTTCTCCTGCCTTCCTCTGACGAAAGCACAGAGCTCGTCCACCATGCGTTCATCGAATTCGTATACTCCTCTCGTCCGTTTGACAGCCCGTACCATTGTAGCATACTCTACCCATGCGTCGCCGCCGTAAGACGGCACCTTATCCCTATGGGGAACAATAAGCTGGAGAGGTGATTCGATATAGATTCTCAACTTACAGGTTAAGAAAGCACCCGCATCAACGATCACACTCGGACTATCTCCAGGGTATCCCTCACCGTCGGGTTGCATAGATGGTGGCACCGAGGACCGGGATGTAACCCTCGAAATCACCATCCACCGCGACCCGAGGAAGTCCCATATAGCACCAGCGGAGTACAGTGGAAGCATGCAAGCCTGCAGGGTCATGGCGATGTCGGATCCAAGATGGCTGTCGAGCCCTTTGAAGGGTACGCTTGACGCGAGGTAGCATATGGCTGTACACGACAGCATTTAGTCCACCCATCACGGTCAAAGAAAAGGGCATAAGCGTACTGTGCGGTCGTATCAGATCTTGCAGCCACAATAACTAAGGCCGTTTCCAGGACGAATTCTCCGTAGCTCATTGCGTTACTCTTGAATATGGCAAGTCAGCATGGTCATCGAAGTAATGAAACTGATGCGCACCTGAACACCCTTCTCAGCTCGCAGTGTGCTAACCAAATCGTTCCTATTCGAGGTGCTGACCCACGGTAACCACCACGTCGTTTTCCTGGCTGCTCCGCCTAAGCCCACAAAGTCCGCCCAAGTAGCGGCCGGCACCGTGCAAGTCCAGCTTCTACCGAATTCACATATTCCCTTGTCCGTCCAAAATCTGAACGGTCGGTACTTCTCTTGTAGAGCACGTCACCGCAAAGAGTCCTTCATGGAGTTTTGAGTACCAGAGCCATTTGGATCATTCCGAAAGGTGCCTCGAGCGCTAGATCACCGACTAATGGGATAGTTCACCCCTATGAAGAATGGTATAAGCTGGAGATTCAAGTCAATAGAAATTCCCAACGTACAGGGTCAATAATCCGCGACCAGCCAACCTTCACTTTCCTCGCGGGCACCTGGTCGCATAGCCTATCCCATTTCGCAGTATACTGGTGTATCTGTGACACAAACTCCAGTCTTCTGCGCCTATATTGATGCCTATGAGGCAAATACGAAATGAGCGGAGCGATAACGAACGAACCTGCAGCCAGGGCATCAGGACGCTGACCACCTAAGCCAGGAAGTATTGGCATCGAATTCTCCTGCATCAAAGCGTCCGTGTTGAACCTTGGACGTTGACGATGACCATTGACCGGTGCCGGTGACCAATGAAGCGTGAAGCGTGAAGCGTCGAGAGCGAAGCGGGCGTCCCATCTTCCAAGTCCTTCGCATAGTATCGAGAGGCCACTTGGCCGTCGCAGGAGAAGACTGTTGTGAGGAGAGTTTCGGCTGAGTTTTGAGTCTGCCGAACCTCGAGATGGCAGTATGTGAAAGAGCTGCTGATAAGAAAAACCCTGGCCTTTGAAAAGTAACATCAGCAAACAAACACGTCGCGCTGGTGGCGCAAGTGCCAAGCCGGACCGCGTTCTCACAGACAGCCTCCTCCATCCTAGAAAAGAAGGTCCAAAACTTCCTTCCGGCTACGCTGGACTTTAGTGTCCTCCAATGATTTAAATTTGATTTCGCTAGCAGTTTTCATTTTTGCCATTGATATGGATCCCGAGGGCCAATCGATGTTTGCGGACGGCGCGAGATAACACTATCGCAGGTTAAAGGCAAGGCAGACTACCGGATACCGTAACCCTGTGGCTTGAGTATACGAGGATTCGGGAATGGGCAGCAAATCGCCCTCCGCCCTCCGCTAAGATCCCTATTTTGGCAGGTCTGTCTTGAATTATAAATCCTTCTCCAGCCTCTCCTATCAAAAACCAAGGCGTCTTTCATTGCCATCGCCTCTTCCCTTCCTCGCATTACAATGGCAGTAAGTCAACACAATAATCTCGCCTTACACTACATCCTCACATTCATTCACAGACCCAGCTATACATGGACCTTTCCGTCCCAAACCCCCATCTGTACCAAGGACCTTCTGAACGACTGCCTCAGGACTGGAGCAACAATTGGGAGAATTTCCTATTTTGCGGGCGTCTATTCCCCCTCGTTAATGGCCAAATATTCAAGAGCCTTGACATTGAACTTCACAACCACGTCTACGGCGAAATTTACATCATCATGTACAACGTTCATTCGGACAACGCTGTCATCAGGATTGGCACTCGGTATTTCGTCTATCACTTCGACACGGACGTGCTCCTGGAGTTCATTCATACATACCCGACGTTGGATGCGTTTTTGGACCTGGCGAGGCAGTGGGGAGGGCCGCTTTCTCGACATACGCTGACCCCTTTTGTTGAAAGTAAAATGGATGTGACGCCTGATAATTACTACGACGAGGTTGACAGATGGGATGAAGAGCTTAAAAGGGTTAGAGTGGCGCATGCATTGATAGGTTCTCGCCTTGAGTGATTTGTGTCTGATTGAAATGGAATTTAACAGTGGACGGAAACCCCTCCTATTCTGAGAACTTCAGCACAATAACAATGTCACTGTGTTTAATCTTTCGTCTTCAGAGCCCCGGTATAAAATCTGGTCGAGACGAAACTAAGTTATCCGGACATGCGTACCGCCATGTATGGCATCACTCAGTCAAATGCGCGACCTAGCGGAAGTGGTACGAATCCACAGTAGATGCTCCATAGAAAGCATGAAAAACTATTTGGTCCATACACCAGTTATAGGGAACATAAACAGCGAGAATTCATCAAGGCGTGCGCCGCTCTCGCATTGTCCACTTCTTCATCCCATAATTTAACCCTGTCATAATAATCCTCTGTCGTCTCGTCCTCTTCCCTTTCCACTAAAGGGGTCAACATATCATATGTCTGACAAGTCGGACTCCCCCATTGCCTCGCCAACTCCAAAAACGCATCCAGCGTCGGATACGTATCGATGAATTCCAAGAGGACGTCCGTTTCGAAGTTGTACATGAAGTACTGGCTGCCGATCCTGACGACAGTTTCGTCGGACATACCATGGTACATTATGACGTAAATTTCGCCGAAGACGTGGTTATGAGCTTCGATGAAGACACTCGAGAAAACCCGGCCGTTCACGAGGGGGAATAGACGCCTGCGAGAGGGGAAGTACTTCCAGTCGTTGCTCCAGTCCGGAGGAAGTCGGTCCTCAGGGCCTTGGTACAGGTGCGGGTTTGGGATGGAGAAATCCATGTCTAGCTGAGTCTGCGAAGGGATGTGAGTATGAAGGACATAACGACATTATCGCCTTTACTCACGGCCATGAGAGGAAAATGTAGCTGGGGAGAAGGGGGGTGAAAGACGCTTCGACTGGAACAAGTTTATAAGTACCCAGTGTCTAACATGAACTTAGACAATTGTCAAGCCTTTTGGGACGAAGGAAAGGAGATGCTCGTCACCACAGAGATGAGCCTGTGGATGTCACTTCACTCTGGAAAGCTCACTCTTACCTTGTGCCGTTCGGATGCTTTCCTGCAAGGAGTGCAGACAAGACCCACTGCGGGCACTGGAACAAGGTGATTTGCGGTCGTTGTTATAGTGTTCCGTCCTTTGCTCAATACCCCAATTTAATTGTCAATACGCTTGTACGTTCGCAAGGCAGTCAAACGCCAATACTGTCAGTAGAACTCGGCGGCGCCCAGTGTAATTGGTGGGAGACAGTGGTCCAGCCGACTCGTATGTGCTACAGGAAACGAAAGCATTTAATTTATTCGTATAAGTACTGCTGCAGACAATCATTAGATAAAAAAATACACGTTACTATCCGAAATGCATTTGAGTGCGAGCGAAATGCTCAACACCAAAAGCACACGTAAAAGACTGGGCTCCCTCCAAGAACTCAAACACATAATGCTTTTGTTTATTTATCACCAGGCCTTCGAACACCTTAGGAACCGCCGGCTTGTATCCAAGGATCACTTCCTTGAGCATGTCTTCCTTCTCGCGATAACAGGCGGCAGTGACATATTGCTGTTGTTCCCTGCTTGTCATTTCATACAGATTCGGTATGATGCCACTCAAATCGAGATTCTTCAGGTACGGGAGTGACGGTATCTGGTCCAGGACGGGAGCCTTAAGAATAAGGGTAAGCTTCATCCATCGAGATAAATTTACGGGAAAAAAAAAACATACAATCATATCGGTTTCTCCACCAACATGACTCGTAAACACACTCAACTTGACAAGCTTCGGACAGGACGTGACCACGAGCTCGAGATGTCTCGGAGACGTGATGGACCAACTACACTCCATGGCAGCCCTCAATTGAAGATCCTTCATCGTATCCCCGTGCTTCTTCAGAAACTTCTCGTAAAATTCGTTCCCCTGACTCTCTCCCATCTCGCGCTCCTCTGCCGAGTCCGAGAACGCGATACTGATTTGGAGGTATTCCAATTCCTCTAGCGCCCATAGTTCCGGTGCGAGGCAAGCGTGTGGAGTGAGACGGGGGTCAGGCTTGATGCTAAAGTTACGGATCGTGCGGTGTGCTCCTTCCTCCATGAGACATGTCCAGAAACCGATTGGGGTATCGAGGTTATCATGAACAATGAGGCTACCGAGATGACGGAAGTGGCCCTTGATAGACGACCAGTCTTCGAGCAGGTCGAAGCCACCCGTGTCGATGTGCTCGATGTGCAAATGATGATCGCCAAATCCACCTAGGATATCTCCCATGGACCGTCGCGAGTCAGGAAGAATGAGAGCATCTCCGTTCTCCAGTCTCATGATCTTGACAGCCGGTGTAGTCTGCAAAAATGATCGGGTCGAAGCGCAGGCGATGTCGTCCCACGCGCGGGCCAGCATGACGATATGAACGTAAGGACGAAGAGCGAGCGGCGGGGGGTAGAACTCGTTTTTGGCTCGTAAGGTGATGGTTTCAATGCAAGGAAGAGACGAAAGAGAAGGGTACAGAATCTCAAAGAACCATGCAGGTACTTTATGTTCCATCGCAATTCTACATCGGCAATTAGTACAGGCTATCGCAGAGCAAATAAACGCACGAGATATCCCTCAAATTCTGTAAAGATGGAAGAAAATATTTCAAGAGAGACTTTTCAAGTTCGGTGAATGGTCGTAAGACAGGAGACGATACTGGGGTCGTCGATTCCTGTACTGCGATAATGTTGATCTTCTGGACATGGTGGAAAACGTCACTCTTGAGCGCATCCAAATCGCCGAGATAGCTAGGCCTGATGCGCACTATGTCACCGAAGAAGCAATAGACCATGGAAATCGAGGAGAAGACGAGAGGTTCCACAGCGTGATTCATGAGTTTGCACGTCGCCCTCATGTTTTTGAGATCTTTCTTTCGGAGCTAGACAAACGTGATGTCAGAAAGGCTGCTTGTCGAGGGAGAGAGAAAAATAGGTACCTCTTTGCCGATGGCGTGATGGATCTCTGGGGGAATTTTTTCCATGGTTGGGGGAAGAAAGGTGAAGGCTGGGTGACGCAACCTCACTATAAAAGAAGCGCGACACTTCAAGTCGCCGGTGCCGGAACGAAACCTGCCCTCAAGACGAAGGAAATTGGCGCGCGACGCGTTGATTTCTTCCGACAGTATTGGGCACCTTGCCGTGCATCATTTTGTTTCTGTCTTGTCAGTCTCTTCGAAAAGTATGTTTTGTGCGGTTGATGCGAGGTGGCGTGTGTCCACGCATGAAGTACTGCACAACAACATTGAATCTATCATGATCACGACCAATAAGAAAGACACAAACTCACTTCGCAGCCGTATCAGACCCTGCTAAGAGGTTATGCCACCTCGGCGGTGAGTTCTTCGCGGCTCATGGGAGTACCCTTGGATGTAGCAAGTCAGCATGGTCGCCAAGGGCGTGATAAGCGATGCGTACGAGAACATCTTTCGTGGCCTGTAGCTTTCGAGTTAAGTCGTTCCTAATCGTAGGAGTTGATTCCAGCCTCCTTGAACGTCCATTGCGTAGTGGGAATGGATACGATTTTCTCGTGGCTGCTCTGCCTAAACCACAGAGTTCGCCCAAGTAGCGGCCGCCACCATGCAAGTCCTGATCCCATCAGATTCATGCATTCCCTCGTCCGTCCAAAATCTGGATCTGAACAGCCAGTACTTCCCTCGTAAAGCACCTCGCCTATACGTCGCCCTAAGAGTCCACGATGGAGCTTTTGAATACGAGAGCCATCTTAATCGTTCAGAAAGGTGCCTCGAATGCTATATCGACGATGATAAATGAGACCGTTCACCCCTACGAAGAATGGCATGAGTTGGAGATTCGAATCAATAGAAATTCCCAACGTACAGGGTCAGCAATCCACGCTCATCACGACCAGCCAACCTTCAGTTTGTCGCCAGCAACACCTAATCGCAAAGCCTATCCCGTTTCCTGGTATAATGGCGTATCTGGTTCAATCTCCAGTCTTCTGCGCCTATTTTGATGCCAATGAAGCAAATACGAAGACGAGCAGAGCGATAACGAACGAACTTGTGGCCAGGGCATCAGGATGCCAACTACCAGAGCCAGGACGTATTGGCATCAAATCCCCCTGCATCAAAGCGCCCGTGTTGAACGTTGACGATGATCAATGAAGCTGAGCGTCGAGTGCGAGAAGTACATTGGGATTCGGGCAACAAGGGCTATCCCATCTTTCAAGTCGTTCGAATGATATCACAAGGCCGCTTGACCGTCGCAGGAGAAGAGTGTCGTGAGGAGATTTTCGGCTAAATTCTGAGTCGAGGTGACAGTATGTGAATGAGAGAAAAACCCTGGCCTTTGAAAAGTAACATCAACAAACAAACACATCGCGCTGGTGGCGCAAGCGCCAATGTCAGCTCGGACCGCGTTCCCAGAGTTCTGCACCAGTCAGCAACGTCCTTCATAGAGAGAAATATGTCCAAAACTTCCTCCCAACTACGTTGAACTCGAGCGTCCGCCCGATGTTTTGGATTTGATGTCGCTAGGAGTTTTTATTGCGACTCGCGAGCGTTAGTACGTAGTACTAAGCGAGCATATTAACTTGCATTGACTGTACACGACGCCCAGGCAAATTAATTCGCCAAGCACGAATAAATACACGCTGGACAGATTACCGTCCCCCCTAGAATCCTTTTTTTGCTCGCCTCTTCTTCAATTCTTTATGGATTCCTTATTAGCACGAGATTCGGGTGGTGCCATATGATATATCCGATGTGGTCGGGCCGGCAAGCTCGTGAGCAAACGAAGAAGAAAAGTGCGTACATCGACTCAGATAATTTGAAAGATACGGTGCTGCCAATATACGATGTCTTCCAATTGTACCACTGACCTTGCTCAGACGGTAAAAATACACAGCACGCACCAAGTATTCGTGCTGGAGCTTCAGTGCTGCTCAGACAAGTAAGAGAGCCGGTAAAATATATTCAAAGAGTCTCGATTTAAGATTAACTTCCAGTCACTTAGTAAAAAATTAGCAGCCTACACGGTAGTCGCGGACATCGTGCTGGATATGATATATGCAGAGAGCTGCGATTGTATCTCCTGCATTGTGCGGAGAACGTAGTAAATACTCCTGGTCTTTGCGTTGGGTGGAGTCCAAGTTAAGCTGTAGAAGTAAGACGTGTTCAAAGGAATGAAATATGAGATAGATCTTTGTCAAGTGAGTGAGCAAGAAATCTGTGATTTCTTGGGTTTGGGGGGAGAGAACTCGGCGTCCAGAAGTTTCAACAAGTCGAGAGTGTGAAGGTACTGACAACGAGACTTGCGGGAGAAGCCGAGAGCTCAGGTGATTGGGATACCTGAAGCGTGAGCAGTGTAGGTGTGAACGGAAGTAACTGCTGCGTCAAACCAGGAACTACCCAACCACAGAAGGGAGTAGGTGGGCGGGTCAAATGGAGAGCGAAGTGACTGAGGAACGGAGCGACTAGAAGAAGGTGAAAATGGTTGTGGACAGAACCAGAAAGTGAGCACTAGTCGGGCCGGGTTGGGGTTGTTGATGGTGGTTGTTGTTCACACAGCACAATGCCTTATAGGCGCGCGCTTGTGTTGCACATACCGTAACCATGATAGTATCCAACAACGAAAGGACTACGCTCAATGGAAGCACCACTCTGACATATCCGAGTCTCCACGGCTGGGATCAAATCAACCTCGACGACGCAGAAACAGATGTACGAGTGCAGATTCAGAGTCTGATTCGTGATGTTCCTTCTCCTTGGGAAACCTTGGAGTTGATATCACCATTAGTCGAAATCAAGGTTATGGATGTACTGCAACAGGTGTGTTCACTTCAGAAGCTTTGGTAACAGTGAAGTATCTGATGAATTAACAGGAGGTGGATGATGCGTCCTGTCCTAGTGGGTACCGTACAGCCTGCGTAAAATGTCTTCGAGCGCTCAGCAAGGCCCGGAACATTGTGCCCTCATCCTTTTCTTCTCGAAATGTGGCTAAAGAAGGAACAAAACCCATCGGCGGAGGCGGCTTTGCAGTGAGCATCTGCTTTACTATCAGTTAATGATCCTGGATTTATGCACGATCTCGCAGGACATTTGGAAAGGGCGTCTTCATGATACTCAAGTCTGCTTGAAGGTTCTTCGGATATTCATCCCTGAAAAGGCTCGGGAGAAGCTTCTCCGGGTGAGTCGTGCATGCATTCTCGGAGCCAAACTACATTTTGACCTGCTGCAGGAATTCTGCCGGGAAGCTCTTGTATGGAGACAACTCCGCCACCCTAATATCCTTCCCTTCTTAGGAGTCAGCAAAGACCTTTTCGCTCCAAGTTATTGCCTGATATCTCCCTGGATGATCAATGGAAATATCATGTTTTATCTCGAGGCCCATCCTGATCACGATCGCCTTACGTCGGTAGGTCAGACATTGTGGGATATTTCTGAGGGCTGACACAGTGGTCATTTCTTAGCTGGTTCAGGTTGCTGAAGGGATAAAATATTTACACAATCACGATCCTCCTATAATACACGCCGACATCCGCGGGGTGCGTTTACAGCATCCATCTTCCTCGTGCCACCTGTGACATGAACTTTTCTTAGGCAAATATTCTTGTCATGGATGATCTATGTTGCTGTCTGGCTGATTTTGGCCTTTCCCTGTTTGTGGAAACCCAGGCCCTTGACAGCTCTTCTACAATAAGGAAGGGCAGCATCCGCTGGCTAGCTCCTGAGTATATGGATTCGGACCTATTTGACCAATCATACATGACCGCTAGGGATATCTATGCCTATGGATGCACCGTTGTTGAGGTAGGGCCATAAGGGCACTTACTGTCTCCACCCTCTTATGACATTCTCCCAAGATCTTTACCGGAAAACCGCCTTTTAGCGATATCAAGAATGAAGCTGGTGTCATACATGAGGTCGTAACAAAGCAAAATCATCCACCAAGACCACCCTTAGATATTTTCCCAAACGATATACTATGGTCACTCGTAACAACATGTCTCGCAACTGCGTCGAGTCAGCGGCCAGATGCGACACAGATTTCAAGCTTTCTTACCTGTGGTATCAATAGTGGCCTACTATCTCCACGGCGTCAAACGCGTAATTCCGTTGAGATTCACTCACCAGGGATGCCTTCAGATATGTCCGATGCATCGTCTGCACCACCATCACCCACTCTTTCCAGCTCTTCCGGTCCTTACCCGACATCTCTCGCTTTATGGGGAAACCAGCCTGAAGTTCGTTTCAAAGCCAACCTTCTTTCGCCTGACTCGCCTATACACAATCGCAAGGCTAGTGTAGGAACTCTGAATCAACCAATGAATCCTGTAATCATCATCGAGGATGCTACTTCTACAGGCGACGGTGCCAGTAACAACGAGGCCACCATTTCGATACCCCTTACGCCCAACGATGGTGGAAATGGTGGCCTACTATCTCCACTGCATATACCTAGGCAAACGCGTAATTCCGTCGAGATTCACTCACCAGGGACGCCTTCAGATATGTCCGATGCATCGTCTGCACCACCGTCACCCACTCTTTCCAGTTCTTCCGGTCCTTACCCGACATCTCTCGCTTTACGGGAAAACCAGCCAGAAGTCCGTTTCAAAGCCAACCTTCTTTCGCCTGACTCGCCTATACACAATCGCAAGGCCAGTATAGGGACTCTGACTAGTTCGAACGAAGGAACAGTCGTGGAAGAGCATCGCAGCGAAAAGTCTGGTTCTGGTTCCGATTCACATAGCTATACGCAGTACGACGCGTCACGTTCACCCTCTCGTGAAAGGTCAGAAAGCGCGCCACCTGAGAAGGAGGTTGAGGTGCAAAAGGAGGAGGAAGAAGATCAGCCAAAGGAGAAAAGGAAGAAGAAGAAGAAATCAAAAAAAGACGATGAGAAGGAGGAAGAGGTAACCGGGCATCGAGCAGAACTCGAACAAGACGCCAATTCTGACCCCACGCTGTTCCGTTTCAAGCCCTACGAGCTCGCCCACATGCTCGACCCCAAGAACTTGGATACTCTGGAGGGTATAGGTGGAACATCGGGTCTACTATGTGGTCTAGGCTCTGATAACATTCATGGGATCGGCTCAGGCCCAGGGCATGATGGTCGACCGGGCGCTGGAGAGGGTGCTTCACAGCGACATCATGATGATCCTGAAAAGGAGGTGCCCGCCACCACTCTTACAGAGCCTGGGGGAGATGTTCATTCTACCCATGCATCTGGTATTTACAACAAAGCTGCGTTCGCGGCGTCGTGTCAGCGTGTTTATGGGCCCAATGTATTACCCGAACGCCGTAGCAAGTCCTTGTTACAGCTCATGTGGACAGCTCTCGAGGACAAATTTCTGGTATGTTCCCCTCTTCTGGCATGGTCATCATTTGACCCTTCTTAATGAAGATTTTACTATCTATTGCTGCTGTTGTCTCTCTTGCTCTTTGGTTTTTTCAAGATTTCGGTGTCGCTCGTGATGAAAGCGACGATCCTCCGGTGGATTGGACGATAAGCGTTGCTATTATGGTCATAGTCATCGAGAAGGTTGCGGATTTTTTAAAAATGATATCAAGTCTATACTACTACTACTACTACTATATGATCTGAAGCGCAGAAAGGAGGAGTTTAATATTAATTTCTAAAAGGCGCTAATAAAACCTAAAACCTAAAAGGCGAATGATTGACTATCTTTTAATTCCTCACTAACAAAATACCCTTCCACTGTATTTTTAAATAATACCGTTTTACCGTTAATTTTAACAGGTAATATCGGAACCCCAATATTTGAATTTTTAAGCCCTCAAGCGACCGACCGTGGTGGGAATAGCATACTATATAAGGAAATATTAGGTAATGATAATATACGGATCCGTGTACGGTTGACTCAGTCTTGA